>CAVMGB010000120.1:0-46046 GCA_963680855.1 Lepeophtheirus nordmannii | reverse complement strand
AGAAAGTAAAGAAAGTTCCCATCAGCTCACACATATCACCTCTTCATTCATATATATAATATATATAAATACAAACAATCAATCCTTCCTTTCTTCTTCTTTTTTCATACAAGCAGGCAGCCAAGCGACCATGGAAGAACTCTGTAGGGAAGACAAGAGCAAGAATTATAGATAATTAATCATCAAGCACACTTTATATGAGCAATTTCTTCACAAATATATCATTAAATAATAAATCTAGACCAACAAACAGACATATCCATAACATTGCTCAAAGGATTCATTCTTGTCCGTCCGATATCCTTCGTTTTAAAGTCAAATAACTACAATATTCAATTTCAGAATCCTCTTAAATATAAATTACCTATCGTGCAATGTCATTTTTAAAAACAAAACATAAGTATATTCAATATTAAATCATATAAATCATATGTATGTGCCCTCTTAAGGTTTTATATCAATAATACTGAGTCAGGAGGTCAGGTACTTGGATAAGAGACTCCTTATAGATCACATATATTCAAAAATATGTCATTTCATACCATATTCATTATAAATCAGAAACTATGGTTCTAATAACTACTTCTTTATTACAATCCTTTACTTAAAATTACATATTCATATAAATTAAACTATTCTGCTTCCATTCCTCATTCATTTATATATATAAATCATCATTTTTTCTTATAAAATTAATAAAATAATTCAAAGAAATCAATATTAATCAATATACATCAACAAATTATATTCTAATTATTAAGGTTCCAGCCAAAAGGTAGGTAAAGCATTTTTAAATGTTGCGGATATCAATACAAAAACAAATATGTCTTATTTATATACTAAGGATGATCATTTCATTATTATCAAATACAATTCTGATATATAAATGCATATATTTTAATAAAACGTTGACAAGTAAGCTTAGAATATATGAAAATCTTCCTATAATTCATCAGAACATCAGAACATTCTTTATTCTTTCCATGGGTCGCCACAATCAGATTATAACCTTCAAAAAGTAATAGCAAAATAAGTAAATAATGTGTATTCCCTTTCATAATATATATATATTTACTTTGAAGAATAGATATCTATCCAATCATCACCAATTCTCCACCGGACCAATCTTCCTTCCCTCCAAAGTATCTGGAAGGACAAAAACATTGATAAATAACACGAATATATAACTAAACAAACCATAAGAAAGTAAAGAAAGTTCCCATCAGCTCACACATATCACCTCTTCATTCATATATATAATATATATAAATACAAACAATCAATCCTTCCTTTCTTCTTCTTTTTTCATACAAGCAGGCAGCCAAGCGACCATGGAAGAACTCTGTAGGGAAGACAAGAGCAAGAATTATAGATAATTAATCATCAAGCACACTTTATATGAGCAATTTCTTCACAAATATATCATTAAATAATAAATCTAGACCAACAAACAGACATATCCATAACATTGCTCAAAGGATTCATTCTTGTCCGTCCGATATCCTTCGTTTTAAAGTCAAATAACTACAATATTCAATTTCAGAATCCTCTTAAATATAAATTACCTATCGTGCAATGTCATTTTTAAAAACAAAACATAAGTATATTCAATATTAAATCATATAAATCATATGTATGTGCCCTCTTAAGGTTTTATATCAATAATACTGAGTCAGGAGGTCAGGTACTTGGATAAGAGACTCCTTATAGATCACATATATTCAAAAATATGTCATTTCATACCATATTCATTATAAATCAGAAACTATGGTTCTAATAACTACTTCTTTATTACAATCCTTTACTTAAAATTACATATTCATATAAATTAAACTATTCTGCTTCCATTCCTCATTCATTTATATATATAAATCATCATTTTTTCTTATAAAATTAATAAAATAATTCAAAGAAATCAATATTAATCAATATACATCAACAAATTATATTCTAATTATTAAGGTTCCAGCCAAAAGGTAGGTAAAGCATTTTTAAATGTTGCGGATATCAATACAAAAACAAATATGTCTTATTTATATACTAAGGATGATCATTTCATTATTATCAAATACAATTCTGATATATAAATGCATATATTTTAATAAAACGTTGACAAGTAAGCTTAGAATATATGAAAATCTTCCTATAATTCATCAGAACATCAGAACATTCTTTATTCTTTCCATGGGTCGCCACAATCAGATTATAACCTTCAAAAAGTAATAGCAAAATAAGTAAATAATGTGTATTCCCTTTCATAATATATATATATTTACTTTGAAGAATAGATATCTATCCAATCATCACCAATTCTCCACCGGACCAATCTTCCTTCCCTCCAAAGTATCTGGAAGGACAAAAACATTGATAAATAACACGAATATATAACTAAACAAACCATAAGAAAGTAAAGAAAGTTCCCATCAGCTCACACATATCACCTCTTCATTCATATATATAATATATATAAATACAAACAATCAATCCTTCCTTTCTTCTTCTTTTTTCATACAAGCAGGCAGCCAAGCGACCATGGAAGAACTCTGTAGGGAAGACAAGAGCAAGAATTATAGATAATTAATCATCAAGCACACTTTATATGAGCAATTTCTTCACAAATATATCATTAAATAATAAATCTAGACCAACAAACAGACATATCCATAACATTGCTCAAAGGATTCATTCTTGTCCGTCCGATATCCTTCGTTTTAAAGTCAAATAACTACAATATTCAATTTCAGAATCCTCTTAAATATAAATTACCTATCGTGCAATGTCATTTTTAAAAACAAAACATAAGTATATTCAATATTAAATCATATAAATCATATGTATGTGCCCTCTTAAGGTTTTATATCAATAATACTGAGTCAGGAGGTCAGGTACTTGGATAAGAGACTCCTTATAGATCACATATATTCAAAAATATGTCATTTCATACCATATTCATTATAAATCAGAAACTATGGTTCTAATAACTACTTCTTTATTACAATCCTTTACTTAAAATTACATATTCATATAAATTAAACTATTCTGCTTCCATTCCTCATTCATTTATATATATAAATCATCATTTTTTCTTATAAAATTAATAAAATAATTCAAAGAAATCAATATTAATCAATATACATCAACAAATTATATTCTAATTATTAAGGTTCCAGCCAAAAGGTAGGTAAAGCATTTTTAAATGTTGCGGATATCAATACAAAAACAAATATGTCTTATTTATATACTAAGGATGATCATTTCATTATTATCAAATACAATTCTGATATATAAATGCATATATTTTAATAAAACGTTGACAAGTAAGCTTAGAATATATGAAAATCTTCCTATAATTCATCAGAACATCAGAACATTCTTTATTCTTTCCATGGGTCGCCACAATCAGATTATAACCTTCAAAAAGTAATAGCAAAATAAGTAAATAATGTGTATTCCCTTTCATAATATATATATATTTACTTTGAAGAATAGATATCTATCCAATCATCACCAATTCTCCACCGGACCAATCTTCCTTCCCTCCAAAGTATCTGGAAGGACAAAAACATTGATAAATAACACGAATATATAACTAAACAAACCATAAGAAAGTAAAGAAAGTTCCCATCAGCTCACACATATCACCTCTTCATTCATATATATAATATATATAAATACAAACAATCAATCCTTCCTTTCTTCTTCTTTTTTCATACAAGCAGGCAGCCAAGCGACCATGGAAGAACTCTGTAGGGAAGACAAGAGCAAGAATTATAGATAATTAATCATCAAGCACACTTTATATGAGCAATTTCTTCACAAATATATCATTAAATAATAAATCTAGACCAACAAACAGACATATCCATAACATTGCTCAAAGGATTCATTCTTGTCCGTCCGATATCCTTCGTTTTAAAGTCAAATAACTACAATATTCAATTTCAGAATCCTCTTAAATATAAATTACCTATCGTGCAATGTCATTTTTAAAAACAAAACATAAGTATATTCAATATTAAATCATATAAATCATATGTATGTGCCCTCTTAAGGTTTTATATCAATAATACTGAGTCAGGAGGTCAGGTACTTGGATAAGAGACTCCTTATAGATCACATATATTCAAAAATATGTCATTTCATACCATATTCATTATAAATCAGAAACTATGGTTCTAATAACTACTTCTTTATTACAATCCTTTACTTAAAATTACATATTCATATAAATTAAACTATTCTGCTTCCATTCCTCATTCATTTATATATATAAATCATCATTTTTTCTTATAAAATTAATAAAATAATTCAAAGAAATCAATATTAATCAATATACATCAACAAATTATATTCTAATTATTAAGGTTCCAGCCAAAAGGTAGGTAAAGCATTTTTAAATGTTGCGGATATCAATACAAAAACAAATATGTCTTATTTATATACTAAGGATGATCATTTCATTATTATCAAATACAATTCTGATATATAAATGCATATATTTTAATAAAACGTTGACAAGTAAGCTTAGAATATATGAAAATCTTCCTATAATTCATCAGAACATCAGAACATTCTTTATTCTTTCCATGGGTCGCCACAATCAGATTATAACCTTCAAAAAGTAATAGCAAAATAAGTAAATAATGTGTATTCCCTTTCATAATATATATATATTTACTTTGAAGAATAGATATCTATCCAATCATCACCAATTCTCCACCGGACCAATCTTCCTTCCCTCCAAAGTATCTGGAAGGACAAAAACATTGATAAATAACACGAATATATAACTAAACAAACCATAAGAAAGTAAAGAAAGTTCCCATCAGCTCACACATATCACCTCTTCATTCATATATATAATATATATAAATACAAACAATCAATCCTTCCTTTCTTCTTCTTTTTTCATACAAGCAGGCAGCCAAGCGACCATGGAAGAACTCTGTAGGGAAGACAAGAGCAAGAATTATAGATAATTAATCATCAAGCACACTTTATATGAGCAATTTCTTCACAAATATATCATTAAATAATAAATCTAGACCAACAAACAGACATATCCATAACATTGCTCAAAGGATTCATTCTTGTCCGTCCGATATCCTTCGTTTTAAAGTCAAATAACTACAATATTCAATTTCAGAATCCTCTTAAATATAAATTACCTATCGTGCAATGTCATTTTTAAAAACAAAACATAAGTATATTCAATATTAAATCATATAAATCATATGTATGTGCCCTCTTAAGGTTTTATATCAATAATACTGAGTCAGGAGGTCAGGTACTTGGATAAGAGACTCCTTATAGATCACATATATTCAAAAATATGTCATTTCATACCATATTCATTATAAATCAGAAACTATGGTTCTAATAACTACTTCTTTATTACAATCCTTTACTTAAAATTACATATTCTTATAAATTAAACTATTCTGCTTCCATTCCTCATTCATTTATATATATAAATCATCATTTTTTCTTATAAAATTAATAAAATAATTCAAAGAAATCAATATTAATCAATATACATCAACAAATTATATTCTAATTATTAAGGTTCCAGCCAAAAGGTAGGTAAAGCATTTTTAAATGTTGCGGATATCAATACAAAAACAAATATGTCTTATTTATATACTAAGGATGATCATTTCATTATTATCAAATACAATTCTGATATATAAATGCATATATTTTAATAAAACGTTGACAAGTAAGCTTAGAATATATGAAAATCTTCCTATAATTCATCAGAACATCAGAACATTCTTTATTCTTTCCATGGGTCGCCACAATCAGATTATAACCTTCAAAAAGTAATAGCAAAATAAGTAAATAATGTGTATTCCCTTTCATAATATATATATATTTACTTTGAAGAATAGATATCTATCCAATCATCACCAATTCTCCACCGGACCAATCTTCCTTCCCTCCAAAGTATCTGGAAGGACAAAAACATTGATAAATAACACGAATATATAACTAAACAAACCATAAGAAAGTAAAGAAAGTTCCCATCAGCTCACACATATCACCTCTTCATTCATATATATAATATATATAAATACAAACAATCAATCCTTCCTTTCTTCTTCTTTTTTCATACAAGCAGGCAGCCAAGCGACCATGGAAGAACTCTGTAGGGAAGACAAGAGCAAGAATTATAGATAATTAATCATCAAGCACACTTTATATGAGCAATTTCTTCACAAATATATCATTAAATAATAAATCTAGACCAACAAACAGACATATCCATAACATTGCTCAAAGGATTCATTCTTGTCCGTCCGATATCCTTCGTTTTAAAGTCAAATAACTACAATATTCAATTTCAGAATCCTCTTAAATATAAATTACCTATCGTGCAATGTCATTTTTAAAAACAAAACATAAGTATATTCAATATTAAATCATATAAATCATATGTATGTGCCCTCTTAAGGTTTTATATCAATAATACTGAGTCAGGAGGTCAGGTACTTGGATAAGAGACTCCTTATAGATCACATATATTCAAAAATATGTCATTTCATACCATATTCATTATAAATCAGAAACTATGGTTCTAATAACTACTTCTTTATTACAATCCTTTACTTAAAATTACATATTCATATAAATTAAACTATTCTGCTTCCATTCCTCATTCATTTATATATATAAATCATCATTTTTTCTTATAAAATTAATAAAATAATTCAAAGAAATCAATATTAATCAATATACATCAACAAATTATATTCTAATTATTAAGGTTCCAGCCAAAAGGTAGGTAAAGCATTTTTAAATGTTGCGGATATCAATACAAAAACAAATATGTCTTATTTATATACTAAGGATGATCATTTCATTATTATCAAATACAATTCTGATATATAAATGCATATATTTTAATAAAACGTTGACAAGTAAGCTTAGAATATATGAAAATCTTCCTATAATTCATCAGAACATCAGAACATTCTTTATTCTTTCCATGGGTCGCCACAATCAGATTATAACCTTCAAAAAGTAATAGCAAAATAAGTAAATAATGTGTATTCCCTTTCATAATATATATATATTTACTTTGAAGAATAGATATCTATCCAATCATCACCAATTCTCCACCGGACCAATCTTCCTTCCCTCCAAAGTATCTGGAAGGACAAAAACATTGATAAATAACACGAATATATAACTAAACAAACCATAAGAAAGTAAAGAAAGTTCCCATCAGCTCACACATATCACCTCTTCATTCATATATATAATATATATAAATACAAACAATCAATCCTTCCTTTCTTCTTCTTTTTTCATACAAGCAGGCAGCCAAGCGACCATGGAAGAACTCTGTAGGGAAGACAAGAGCAAGAATTATAGATAATTAATCATCAAGCACACTTTATATGAGCAATTTCTTCACAAATATATCATTAAATAATAATATCTAGACCAACAAACAGACATATCCATAACATTGCTCAAAGGATTCATTCTTGTCCGTCCGATATCCTTCGTTTTAAAGTCAAATAACTACAATATTCAATTTCAGAATCCTCTTAAATATAAATTACCTATCGTGCAATGTCATTTTTAAAAACAAAACATAAGTATATTCAATATTAAATCATATAAATCATATGTATGTGCCCTCTTAAGGTTTTATATCAATAATACTGAGTCAGGAGGTCAGGTACTTGGATAAGAGACTCCTTATAGATCACATATATTCAAAAATATGTCATTTCATACCATATTCATTATAAATCAGAAACTATGGTTCTAATAACTACTTCTTTATTACAATCCTTTACTTAAAATTACATATTCATATAAATTAAACTATTCTGCTTCCATTCCTCATTCATTTATATATATAAATCATCATTTTTTCTTATAAAATTAATAAAATAATTCAAAGAAATCAATATTAATCAATATACATCAACAAATTATATTCTAATTATTAAGGTTCCAGCCAAAAGGTAGGTAAAGCATTTTTAAATGTTGCGGATATCAATACAAAAACAAATATGTCTTATTTATATACTAAGGATGATCATTTCATTATTATCAAATACAATTCTGATATATAAATGCATATATTTTAATAAAACGTTGACAAGTAAGCTTAGAATATATGAAAATCTTCCTATAATTCATCAGAACATCAGAACATTCTTTATTCTTTCCATGGGTCGCCACAATCAGATTATAACCTTCAAAAAGTAATAGCAAAATAAGTAAATAATGTGTATTCCCTTTCATAATATATATATATTTACTTTGAAGAATAGATATCTATCCAATCATCACCAATTCTCCACCGGACCAATCTTCCTTCCCTCCAAAGTATCTGGAAGGACAAAAACATTGATAAATAACACGAATATATAACTAAACAAACCATAAGAAAGTAAAGAAAGTTCCCATCAGCTCACACATATCACCTCTTCATTCATATATATAATATATATAAATACAAACAATCAATCCTTCCTTTCTTCTTCTTTTTTCATACAAGCAGGCAGCCAAGCGACCATGGAAGAACTCTGTAGGGAAGACAAGAGCAAGAATTATAGATAATTAATCATCAAGCACACTTTATATGAGCAATTTCTTCACAAATATATCATTAAATAATAAATCTAGACCAACAAACAGACATATCCATAACATTGCTCAAAGGATTCATTCTTGTCCGTCCGATATCCTTCGTTTTAAAGTCAAATAACTACAATATTCAATTTCAGAATCCTCTTAAATATAAATTACCTATCGTGCAATGTCATTTTTAAAAACAAAACATAAGTATATTCAATATTAAATCATATAAATCATATGTATGTGCCCTCTTAAGGTTTTATATCAATAATACTGAGTCAGGAGGTCAGGTACTTGGATAAGAGACTCCTTATAGATCACATATATTCAAAAATATGTCATTTCATACCATATTCATTATAAATCAGAAACTATGGTTCTAATAACTACTTCTTTATTACAATCCTTTACTTAAAATTACATATTCATATAAATTAAACTATTCTGCTTCCATTCCTCATTCATTTATATATATAAATCATCATTTTTTCTTATAAAATTAATAAAATAATTCAAAGAAATCAATATTAATCAATATACATCAACAAATTATATTCTAATTATTAAGGTTCCAGCCAAAAGGTAGGTAAAGCATTTTTAAATGTTGCGGATATCAATACAAAAACAAATATGTCTTATTTATATACTAAGGATGATCATTTCATTATTATCAAATACAATTCTGATATATAAATGCATATATTTTAATAAAACGTTGACAAGTAAGCTTAGAATATATGAAAATCTTCCTATAATTCATCAGAACATCAGAACATTCTTTATTCTTTCCATGGGTCGCCACAATCAGATTATAACCTTCAAAAAGTAATAGCAAAATAAGTAAATAATGTGTATTCCCTTTCATAATATATATATATTTACTTTGAAGAATAGATATCTATCCAATCATCACCAATTCTCCACCGGACCAATCTTCCTTCCCTCCAAAGTATCTGGAAGGACAAAAACATTGATAAATAACACGAATATATAACTAAACAAACCATAAGAAAGTAAAGAAAGTTCCCATCAGCTCACACATATCACCTCTTCATTCATATATATAATATATATAAATACAAACAATCAATCCTTCCTTTCTTCTTCTTTTTTCATACAAGCAGGCAGCCAAGCGACCATGGAAGAACTCTGTAGGGAAGACAAGAGCAAGAATTATAGATAATTAATCATCAAGCACACTTTATATGAGCAATTTCTTCACAAATATATCATTAAATAATAAATCTAGACCAACAAACAGACATATCCATAACATTGCTCAAAGGATTCATTCTTGTCCGTCCGATATCCTTCGTTTTAAAGTCAAATAACTACAATATTCAATTTCAGAATCCTCTTAAATATAAATTACCTATCGTGCAATGTCATTTTTAAAAACAAAACATAAGTATATTCAATATTAAATCATATAAATCATATGTATGTGCCCTCTTAAGGTTTTATATCAATAATACTGAGTCAGGAGGTCAGGTACTTGGATAAGAGACTCCTTATAGATCACATATATTCAAAAATATGTCATTTCATACCATATTCATTATAAATCAGAAACTATGGTTCTAATAACTACTTCTTTATTACAATCCTTTACTTAAAATTACATATTCATATAAATTAAACTATTCTGCTTCCATTCCTCATTCATTTATATATATAAATCATCATTTTTTCTTATAAAATTAATAAAATAATTCAAAGAAATCAATATTAATCAATATACATCAACAAATTATATTCTAATTATTAAGGTTCCAGCCAAAAGGTAGGTAAAGCATTTTTAAATGTTGCGGATATCAATACAAAAACAAATATGTCTTATTTATATACTAAGGATGATCATTTCATTATTATCAAATACAATTCTGATATATAAATGCATATATTTTAATAAAACGTTGACAAGTAAGCTTAGAATATATGAAAATCTTCCTATAATTCATCAGAACATCAGAACATTCTTTATTCTTTCCATGGGTCGCCACAATCAGATTATAACCTTCAAAAAGTAATAGCAAAATAAGTAAATAATGTGTATTCCCTTTCATAATATATATATATTTACTTTGAAGAATAGATATCTATCCAATCATCACCAATTCTCCACCGGACCAATCTTCCTTCCCTCCAAAGTATCTGGAAGGACAAAAACATTGATAAATAACACGAATATATAACTAAACAAACCATAAGAAAGTAAAGAAAGTTCCCATCAGCTCACACATATCACCTCTTCATTCATATATATAATATATATAAATACAAACAATCAATCCTTCCTTTCTTCTTCTTTTTTCATACAAGCAGGCAGCCAAGCGACCATGGAAGAACTCTGTAGGGAAGACAAGAGCAAGAATTATAGATAATTAATCATCAAGCACACTTTATATGAGCAATTTCTTCACAAATATATCATTAAATAATAAATCTAGACCAACAAACAGACATATCCATAACATTGCTCAAAGGATTCATTCTTGTCCGTCCGATATCCTTCGTTTTAAAGTCAAATAACTACAATATTCAATTTCAGAATCCTCTTAAATATAAATTACCTATCGTGCAATGTCATTTTTAAAAACAAAACATAAGTATATTCAATATTAAATCATATAAATCATATGTATGTGCCCTCTTAAGGTTTTATATCAATAATACTGAGTCAGGAGGTCAGGTACTTGGATAAGAGACTCCTTATAGATCACATATATTCAAAAATATGTCATTTCATACCATATTCATTATATCAGAAACTATGGTTCTAATAACTACTTCTTTATTACAATCCTTTACTTAAAATTACATATTCATATAAATTAAACTATTCTGCTTCCATTCCTCATTCATTTATATATATAAATCATCATTTTTTCTTATAAAATTAATAAAATAATTCAAAGAAATCAATATTAATCAATATACATCAACAAATTATATTCTAATTATTAAGGTTCCAGCCAAAAGGTAGGTAAAGCATTTTTAAATGTTGCGGATATCAATACAAAAACAAATATGTCTTATTTATATACTAAGGATGATCATTTCATTATTATCAAATACAATTCTGATATATAAATGCATATATTTTAATAAAACGTTGACAAGTAAGCTTAGAATATATGAAAATCTTCCTATAATTCATCAGAACATCAGAACATTCTTTATTCTTTCCATGGGTCGCCACAATCAGATTATAACCTTCAAAAAGTAATAGCAAAATAAGTAAATAATGTGTATTCCCTTTCATAATATATATATATTTACTTTGAAGAATAGATATCTATCCAATCATCACCAATTCTCCACCGGACCAATCTTCCTTCCCTCCAAAGTATCTGGAAGGACAAAAACATTGATAAATAACACGAATATATAACTAAACAAACCATAAGAAAGTAAAGAAAGTTCCCATCAGCTCACACATATCACCTCTTCATTCATATATATAATATATATAAATACAAACAATCAATCCTTCCTTTCTTCTTCTTTTTTCATACAAGCAGGCAGCCAAGCGACCATGGAAGAACTCTGTAGGGAAGACAAGAGCAAGAATTATAGATAATTAATCATCAAGCACACTTTATATGAGCAATTTCTTCACAAATATATCATTAAATAATAAATCTAGACCAACAAACAGACATATCCATAACATTGCTCAAAGGATTCATTCTTGTCCGTCCGATATCCTTCGTTTTAAAGTCAAATAACTACAATATTCAATTTCAGAATCCTCTTAAATATAAATTACCTATCGTGCAATGTCATTTTTAAAAACAAAACATAAGTATATTCAATATTAAATCATATAAATCATATGTATGTGCCCTCTTAAGGTTTTATATCAATAATACTGAGTCAGGAGGTCAGGTACTTGGATAAGAGACTCCTTATAGATCACATATATTCAAAAATATGTCATTTCATACCATATTCATTATAAATCAGAAACTATGGTTCTAATAACTACTTCTTTATTACAATCCTTTACTTAAAATTACATATTCATATAAATTAAACTATTCTGCTTCCATTCCTCATTCATTTATATATATAAATCATCATTTTTTCTTATAAAATTAATAAAATAATTCAAAGAAATCAATATTAATCAATATACATCAACAAATTATATTCTAATTATTAAGGTTCCAGCCAAAAGGTAGGTAAAGCATTTTTAAATGTTGCGGATATCAATACAAAAACAAATATGTCTTATTTATATACTAAGGATGATCATTTCATTATTATCAAATACAATTCTGATATATAAATGCATATATTTTAATAAAACGTTGACAAGTAAGCTTAGAATATATGAAAATCTTCCTATAATTCATCAGAACATCAGAACATTCTTTATTCTTTCCATGGGTCGCCACAATCAGATTATAACCTTCAAAAAGTAATAGCAAAATAAGTAAATAATGTGTATTCCCTTTCATAATATATATATATTTACTTTGAAGAATAGATATCTATCCAATCATCACCAATTCTCCACCGGACCAATCTTCCTTCCCTCCAAAGTATCTGGAAGGACAAAAACATTGATAAATAACACGAATATATAACTAAACAAACCATAAGAAAGTAAAGAAAGTTCCCATCAGCTCACACATATCACCTCTTCATTCATATATATAATATATATAAATACAAACAATCAATCCTTCCTTTCTTCTTCTTTTTTCATACAAGCAGGCAGCCAAGCGACCATGGAAGAACTCTGTAGGGAAGACAAGAGCAAGAATTATAGATAATTAATCATCAAGCACACTTTATATGAGCAATTTCTTCACAAATATATCATTAAATAATAAATCTAGACCAACAAACAGACATATCCATAACATTGCTCAAAGGATTCATTCTTGTCCGTCCGATATCCTTCGTTTTAAAGTCAAATAACTACAATATTCAATTTCAGAATCCTCTTAAATATAAATTACCTATCGTGCAATGTCATTTTTAAAAACAAAACATAAGTATATTCAATATTAAATCATATAAATCATATGTATGTGCCCTCTTAAGGTTTTATATCAATAATACTGAGTCAGGAGGTCAGGTACTTGGATAAGAGACTCCTTATAGATCACATATATTCAAAAATATGTCATTTCATACCATATTCATTATAAATCAGAAACTATGGTTCTAATAACTACTTCTTTATTACAATCCTTTACTTAAAATTACATATTCATATAAATTAAACTATTCTGCTTCCATTCCTCATTCATTTATATATATAAATCATCATTTTTTCTTATAAAATTAATAAAATAATTCAAAGAAATCAATATTAATCAATATACATCAACAAATTATATTCTAATTATTAAGGTTCCAGCCAAAAGGTAGGTAAAGCATTTTTAAATGTTGCGGATATCAATACAAAAACAAATATGTCTTATTTATATACTAAGGATGATCATTTCATTATTATCAAATACAATTCTGATATATAAATGCATATATTTTAATAAAACGTTGACAAGTAAGCTTAGAATATATGAAAATCTTCCTATAATTCATCAGAACATCAGAACATTCTTTATTCTTTCCATGGGTCGCCACAATCAGATTATAACCTTCAAAAAGTAATAGCAAAATAAGTAAATAATGTGTATTCCCTTTCATAATATATATATATTTACTTTGAAGAATAGATATCTATCCAATCATCACCAATTCTCCACCGGACCAATCTTCCTTCCCTCCAAAGTATCTGGAAGGACAAAAACATTGATAAATAACACGAATATATAACTAAACAAACCATAAGAAAGTAAAGAAAGTTCCCATCAGCTCACACATATCACCTCTTCATTCATATATATAATATATATAAATACAAACAATCAATCCTTCCTTTCTTCTTCTTTTTTCATACAAGCAGGCAGCCAAGCGACCATGGAAGAACTCTGTAGGGAAGACAAGAGCAAGAATTATAGATAATTAATCATCAAGCACACTTTATATGAGCAATTTCTTCACAAATATATCATTAAATAATAAATCTAGACCAACAAACAGACATATCCATAACATTGCTCAAAGGATTCATTCTTGTCCGTCCGATATCCTTCGTTTTAAAGTCAAATAACTACAATATTCAATTTCAGAATCCTCTTAAATATAAATTACCTATCGTGCAATGTCATTTTTAAAAACAAAACATAAGTATATTCAATATTAAATCATATAAATCATATGTATGTGCCCTCTTAAGGTTTTATATCAATAATACTGAGTCAGGAGGTCAGGTACTTGGATAAGAGACTCCTTATAGATCACATATATTCAAAAATATGTCATTTCATACCATATTCATTATAAATCAGAAACTATGGTTCTAATAACTACTTCTTTATTACAATCCTTTACTTAAAATTACATATTCATATAAATTAAACTATTCTGCTTCCATTCCTCATTCATTTATATATATAAATCATCATTTTTTCTTATAAAATTAATAAAATAATTCAAAGAAATCAATATTAATCAATATACATCAACAAATTATATTCTAATTATTAAGGTTCCAGCCAAAAGGTAGGTAAAGCATTTTTAAATGTTGCGGATATCAATACAAAAACAAATATGTCTTATTTATATACTAAGGATGATCATTTCATTATTATCAAATACAATTCTGATATATAAATGCATATATTTTAATAAAACGTTGACAAGTAAGCTTAGAATATATGAAAATCTTCCTATAATTCATCAGAACATCAGAACATTCTTTATTCTTTCCATGGGTCGCCACAATCAGATTATAACCTTCAAAAAGTAATAGCAAAATAAGTAAATAATGTGTATTCCCTTTCATAATATATATATATTTACTTTGAAGAATAGATATCTATCCAATCATCACCAATTCTCCACCGGACCAATCTTCCTTCCCTCCAAAGTATCTGGAAGGACAAAAACATTGATAAATAACACGAATATATAACTAAACAAACCATAAGAAAGTAAAGAAAGTTCCCATCAGCTCACACATATCACCTCTTCATTCATATATATAATATATATAAATACAAACAATCAATCCTTCCTTTCTTCTTCTTTTTTCATACAAGCAGGCAGCCAAGCGACCATGGAAGAACTCTGTAGGGAAGACAAGAGCAAGAATTATAGATAATTAATCATCAAGCACACTTTATATGAGCAATTTCTTCACAAATATATCATTAAATAATAAATCTAGACCAACAAACAGACATATCCATAACATTGCTCAAAGGATTCATTCTTGTCCGTCCGATATCCTTCGTTTTAAAGTCAAATAACTACAATATTCAATTTCAGAATCCTCTTAAATATAAATTACCTATCGTGCAATGTCATTTTTAAAAACAAAACATAAGTATATTCAATATTAAATCATATAAATCATATGTATGTGCCCTCTTAAGGTTTTATATCAATAATACTGAGTCAGGAGGTCAGGTACTTGGATAAGAGACTCCTTATAGATCACATATATTCAAAAATATGTCATTTCATACCATATTCATTATAAATCAGAAACTATGGTTCTAATAACTACTTCTTTATTACAATCCTTTACTTAAAATTACATATTCATATAAATTAAACTATTCTGCTTCCATTCCTCATTCATTTATATATATAAATCATCATTTTTTCTTATAAAATTAATAAAATAATTCAAAGAAATCAATATTAATCAATATACATCAACAAATTATATTCTAATTATTAAGGTTCCAGCCAAAAGGTAGGTAAAGCATTTTTAAATGTTGCGGATATCAATACAAAAACAAATATGTCTTATTTATATACTAAGGATGATCATTTCATTATTATCAAATACAATTCTGATATATAAATGCATATATTTTAATAAAACGTTGACAAGTAAGCTTAGAATATATGAAAATCTTCCTATAATTCATCAGAACATCAGAACATTCTTTATTCTTTCCATGGGTCGCCACAATCAGATTATAACCTTCAAAAAGTAATAGCAAAATAAGTAAATAATGTGTATTCCCTTTCATAATATATATATATTTACTTTGAAGAATAGATATCTATCCAATCATCACCAATTCTCCACCGGACCAATCTTCCTTCCCTCCAAAGTATCTGGAAGGACAAAAACATTGATAAATAACACGAATATATAACTAAACAAACCATAAGAAAGTAAAGAAAGTTCCCATCAGCTCACACATATCACCTCTTCATTCATATATATAATATATATAAATACAAACAATCAATCCTTCCTTTCTTCTTCTTTTTTCATACAAGCAGGCAGCCAAGCGACCATGGAAGAACTCTGTAGGGAAGACAAGAGCAAGAATTATAGATAATTAATCATCAAGCACACTTTATATGAGCAATTTCTTCACAAATATATCATTAAATAATAAATCTAGACCAACAAACAGACATATCCATAACATTGCTCAAAGGATTCATTCTTGTCCGTCCGATATCCTTCGTTTTAAAGTCAAATAACTACAATATTCAATTTCAGAATCCTCTTAAATATAAATTACCTATCGTGCAATGTCATTTTTAAAAACAAAACATAAGTATATTCAATATTAAATCATATAAATCATATGTATGTGCCCTCTTAAGGTTTTATATCAATAATACTGAGTCAGGAGGTCAGGTACTTGGATAAGAGACTCCTTATAGATCACATATATTCAAAAATATGTCATTTCATACCATATTCATTATAAATCAGAAACTATGGTTCTAATAACTACTTCTTTATTACAATCCTTTACTTAAAATTACATATTCATATAAATTAAACTATTCTGCTTCCATTCCTCATTCATTTATATATATAAATCATCATTTTTTCTTATAAAATTAATAAAATAATTCAAAGAAATCAATATTAATCAATATACATCAACAAATTATATTCTAATTATTAAGGTTCCAGCCAAAAGGTAGGTAAAGCATTTTTAAATGTTGCGGATATCAATACAAAAACAAATATGTCTTATTTATATACTAAGGATGATCATTTCATTATTATCAAATACAATTCTGATATATAAATGCATATATTTTAATAAAACGTTGACAAGTAAGCTTAGAATATATGAAAATCTTCCTATAATTCATCAGAACATCAGAACATTCTTTATTCTTTCCATGGGTCGCCACAATCAGATTATAACCTTCAAAAAGTAATAGCAAAATAAGTAAATAATGTGTATTCCCTTTCATAATATATATATATTTACTTTGAAGAATAGATATCTATCCAATCATCACCAATTCTCCACCGGACCAATCTTCCTTCCCTCCAAAGTATCTGGAAGGACAAAAACATTGATAAATAACACGAATATATAACTAAACAAACCATAAGAAAGTAAAGAAAGTTCCCATCAGCTCACACATATCACCTCTTCATTCATATATATAATATATATAAATACAAACAATCAATCCTTCCTTTCTTCTTCTTTTTTCATACAAGCAGGCAGCCAAGCGACCATGGAAGAACTCTGTAGGGAAGACAAGAGCAAGAATTATAGATAATTAATCATCAAGCACACTTTATATGAGCAATTTCTTCACAAATATATCATTAAATAATAAATCTAGACCAACAAACAGACATATCCATAACATTGCTCAAAGGATTCATTCTTGTCCGTCCGATATCCTTCGTTTTAAAGTCAAATAACTACAATATTCAATTTCAGAATCCTCTTAAATATAAATTACCTATCGTGCAATGTCATTTTGTAAAAACAAAACATAAGTATATTCAATATTAAATCATATAAATCATATGTATGTGCCCTCTTAAGGTTTTATATCAATAATACTGAGTCAGGAGGTCAGGTACTTGGATAAGAGACTCCTTATAGATCACATATATTCAAAAATATGTCATTTCATACCATATTCATTATAAATCAGAAACTATGGTTCTAATAACTACTTCTTTATTACAATCCTTTACTTAAAATTACATATTCATATAAATTAAACTATTCTGCTTCCATTCCTCATTCATTTATATATATAAATCATCATTTTTTCTTATAAAATTAATAAAATAATTCAAAGAAATCAATATTAATCAATATACATCAACAAATTATATTCTAATTATTAAGGTTCCAGCCAAAAGGTAGGTAAAGCATTTTTAAATGTTGCGGATATCAATACAAAAACAAATATGTCTTATTTATATACTAAGGATGATCATTTCATTATTATCAAATACAATTCTGATATATAAATGCATATATTTTAATAAAACGTTGACAAGTAAGCTTAGAATATATGAAAATCTTCCTATAATTCATCAGAACATCAGAACATTCTTTATTCTTTCCATGGGTCGCCACAATCAGATTATAACCTTCAAAAAGTAATAGCAAAATAAGTAAATAATGTGTATTCCCTTTCATAATATATATATATTTACTTTGAAGAATAGATATCTATCCAATCATCACCAATTCTCCACCGGACCAATCTTCCTTCCCTCCAAAGTATCTGGAAGGACAAAAACATTGATAAATAACACGAATATATAACTAAACAAACCATAAGAAAGTAAAGAAAGTTCCCATCAGCTCACACATATCACCTCTTCATTCATATATATAATATATATAAATACAAACAATCAATCCTTCCTTTCTTCTTCTTTTTTCATACAAGCAGGCAGCCAAGCGACCATGGAAGAACTCTGTAGGGAAGACAAGAGCAAGAATTATAGATAATTAATCATCAAGCACACTTTATATGAGCAATTTCTTCACAAATATATCATTAAATAATAAATCTAGACCAACAAACAGACATATCCATAACATTGCTCAAAGGATTCATTCTTGTCCGTCCGATATCCTTCGTTTTAAAGTCAAATAACTACAATATTCAATTTCAGAATCCTCTTAAATATAAATTACCTATCGTGCAATGTCATTTTTAAAAACAAAACATAAGTATATTCAATATTAAATCATATAAATCATATGTATGTGCCCTCTTAAGGTTTTATATCAATAATACTGAGTCAGGAGGTCAGGTACTTGGATAAGAGACTCCTTATAGATCACATATATTCAAAAATATGTCATTTCATACCATATTCATTATAAATCAGAAACTATGGTTCTAATAACTACTTCTTTATTACAATCCTTTACTTAAAATTACATATTCATATAAATTAAACTATTCTGCTTCCATTCCTCATTCATTTATATATATAAATCATCATTTTTTCTTATAAAATTAATAAAATAATTCAAAGAAATCAATATTAATCAATATACATCAACAAATTATATTCTAATTATTAAGGTTCCAGCCAAAAGGTAGGTAAAGCATTTTTAAATGTTGCGGATATCAATACAAAAACAAATATGTCTTATTTATATACTAAGGATGATCATTTCATTATTATCAAATACAATTCTGATATATAAATGCATATATTTTAATAAAACGTTGACAAGTAAGCTTAGAATATATGAAAATCTTCCTATAATTCATCAGAACATCAGAACATTCTTTATTCTTTCCATGGGTCGCCACAATCAGATTATAACCTTCAAAAAGTAATAGCAAAATAAGTAAATAATGTGTATTCCCTTTCATAATATATATATATTTACTTTGAAGAATAGATATCTATCCAATCATCACCAATTCTCCACCGGACCAATCTTCCTTCCCTCCAAAGTATCTGGAAGGACAAAAACATTGATAAATAACACGAATATATAACTAAACAAACCATAAGAAAGTAAAGAAAGTTCCCATCAGCTCACACATATCACCTCTTCATTCATATATATAATATATATAAATACAAACAATCAATCCTTCCTTTCTTCTTCTTTTTTCATACAAGCAGGCAGCCAAGCGACCATGGAAGAACTCTGTAGGGAAGACAAGAGCAAGAATTATAGATAATTAATCATCAAGCACACTTTATATGAGCAATTTCTTCACAAATATATCATTAAATAATAAATCTAGACCAACAAACAGACATATCCATAACATTGCTCAAAGGATTCATTCTTGTCCGTCCGATATCCTTCGTTTTAAAGTCAAATAACTACAATATTCAATTTCAGAATCCTCTTAAATATAAATTACCTATCGTGCAATGTCATTTTTAAAAACAAAACATAAGTATATTCAATATTAAATCATATAAATCATATGTATGTGCCCTCTTAAGGTTTTATATCAATAATACTGAGTCAGGAGGTCAGGTACTTGGATAAGAGACTCCTTATAGATCACATATATTCAAAAATATGTCATTTCATACCATATTCATTATAAATCAGAAACTATGGTTCTAATAACTACTTCTTTATTACAATCCTTTACTTAAAATTACATATTCATATAAATTAAACTATTCTGCTTCCATTCCTCATTCATTTATATATATAAATCATCATTTTTTCTTATAAAATTAATAAAATAATTCAAAGAAATCAATATTAATCAATATACATCAACAAATTATATTCTAATTATTAAGGTTCCAGCCAAAAGGTAGGTAAAGCATTTTTAAATGTTGCGGATATCAATACAAAAACAAATATGTCTTATTTATATACTAAGGATGATCATTTCATTATTATCAAATACAATTCTGATATATAAATGCATATATTTTAATAAAACGTTGACAAGTAAGCTTAGAATATATGAAAATCTTCCTATAATTCATCAGAACATCAGAACATTCTTTATTCTTTCCATGGGTCGCCACAATCAGATTATAACCTTCAAAAAGTAATAGCAAACTTCAAAAAGTAATAGCAAAATAAGTAAATAATGTGTATTCGCTTTCATAATATATATATATTTACTTTGAAGAATAGATATGTATCCAATCATCACCAATTCTCCACCGGACCAATCTTCCTTCCCTCCAAAGTATCTGGAAGGACAAAAACATTGATAAATAACACGAATATATAACTAAACAAACCATAAGAAAGTAAAGAAAGTTCCCATCAGCTCACACATATCACCTCTTCATTCATATATATAATATATATAAATACAAACAATCAATCCTTCCTTTCTTCTTCTTTTTTCATACAAGCAGGCAGCCAAGCGACCATGGAAGAACTCTGTAGGGAAGACAAGAGCAAGAATTATAGATAATTAATCATCAAGCACACTTTATATGAGCAATTTCTTCACAAATATATCATTAAATAATAAATCTAGACCAACAAACAGACATATCCATAACATTGCTCAAAGGATTCATTCTTGTCCGTCCGATATCCTTCGTTTTAAAGTCAAATAACTACAATATTCAATTTCAGAATCCTCTTAAATATAAATTACCTATCGTGCAATGTCATTTTTAAAAACAAAACATAAGTATATTCAATATTAAATCATATAAATCATATGTATGTGCCCTCTTAAGGTTTTATATCAATAATACTGAGTCAGGAGGTCAGTTACTTGGATAAGAGACTCCTTATAGATCACATATATTCAAAAATATGTCATTTCATACCATATTCATTATAAATCAGAAACTATGGTTCTAATAACTACTTCTTTATTACAATCCTTTACTTAAAATTACATATTCATATAAATTAAACTATTCTGCTTCCATTCCTCATTCATTTATATATATAAATCATCATTTTTTCTTATAAAATTAATAAAATAATTCAAAGAAATCAATATTAATCAATATTAATCAACAAATTATATTCTAATTATTAAGGTTCCAGCCAAAAGGTAGGTAAAGCATTTTTAAATGTTAAATGTTGCGGATATCAATACAAAAACAAATATGTCTTATTTATATACTAAGGATGATCATTTCATTATTATCAAATACAATTCTGATATATAAATGCATATATTTTAATAAAACGTTGACAAGTAAGCTTAGAATATATGAAAATCTTCCTATAATTCATCAGAACATCAGAACATTCTTTATTCTTTCCATGGGTCGCCACAATCAGATTATAACCTTCAAAAAGTAATAGCAAAATAAGTAAATAATGTGTATTCGCTTTCATAATATATATATATTTACTTTGAAGAATAGATATGTATCCAATCATCACCAATTCTCCACCGGACCAATCTTCCTTCCCTCCAAAGTATCTGGAAGGACAAAAACATTGATAAATAACACGAATATATAACTAAACAAACCATAAGAAAGTAAAGAAAGTTCCCATCAGCTCACACATATCACCTCTTCATTCATATATATAATATATATAAATACAAACAATCAATCCTTCCTTTCTTCTTCTTTTTTCATACAAGCAGGCAGCCAAGCGACCATGGAAGAACTCTGTAGGGAAGACAAGAGCAAGAATTATAGATAATTAATCATCAAGCACACTTTATATGAGCAATTTCTTCACAAATATATCATTAAATAATAAATCTAGACCAACAAACAGACATATCCATAACATTGCTCAAAGGATTCATTCTTGTCCGTCCGATATCCTTCGTTTTAAAGTCAAATAACTACAATATTCAATTTCAGAATCCTCTTAAATATAAATTACCTATCGTGCAATGTCATTTTTAAAAACAAAACATAAGTATATTCAATATTAAATCATATAAATCATATGTATGTGCCCTCTTAAGGTTTTATATCAATAATACTGAGTCAGGAGGTCAGTTACTTGGATAAGAGACTCCTTATAGATCACATATATTCAAAAATATGTCATTTCATACCATATTCATTATAAATCAGAAACTATGGTTCTAATAACTACTTCTTTATTACAATCCTTTACTTAAAATTACATATTCATATAAATTAAACTATTCTGCTTCCATTCCTCATTCATTTATATATATAAATCATCATTTTTTCTTATAAAATTAATAAAATAATTCAAAGAAATCAATATTAATCAATATTAATCAACAAATTATATTCTAATTATTAAGGTTCCAGCCAAAAGGTAGGTAAAGCATTTTTAAATGTTAAATGTTGCGGATATCAATACAAAAACAAATATGTCTTATTTATATACTAAGGATGATCATTTCATTATTATCAAATACAATTCTGATATATAAATGCATATATTTTAATAAAACGTTGACAAGTAAGCTTAGAATATATGAAAATCTTCCTATAATTCATCAGAACATCAGAACATTCTTTATTCTTTCCATGGGTCGCCACAATCAGATTATAACCTTCAAAAAGTAATAGCAAAATAAGTAAATAATGTGTATTCGCTTTCATAATATATATATATTTACTTTGAAGAATAGATATGTATCCAATCATCACCAATTCTCCACCGGACCAATCTTCCTTCCCTCCAAAGTATCTGGAAGGACAAAAACATTGATAAATAACACGAATATATAACTAAACAAACCATAAGAAAGTAAAGAAAGTTCCCATCAGCTCACACATATCACCTCTTCATTCATATATATAATATATATAAATACAAACAATCAATCCTTCCTTTCTTCTTCTTTTTTCATACAAGCAGGCAGCCAAGCGACCATGGAAGAACTCTGTAGGGAAGACAAGAGCAAGAATTATAGATAATTAATCATCAAGCACACTTTATATGAGCAATTTCTTCACAAATATATCATTAAATAATAAATCTAGACCAACAAACAGACATATCCATAACATTGCTCAAAGGATTCATTCTTGTCCGTCCGATATCCTTCGTTTTAAAGTCAAATAACTACAATATTCAATTTCAGAATCCTCTTAAATATAAATTACCTATCGTGCAATGTCATTTTTAAAAACAAAACATAAGTATATTCAATATTAAATCATATAAATCATATGTATGTGCCCTCTTAAGGTTTTATATCAATAATACTGAGTCAGGAGGTCAGTTACTTGGATAAGAGACTCCTTATAGATCACATATATTCAAAAATATGTCATTTCATACCATATTCATTATAAATCAGAAACTATGGTTCTAATAACTACTTCTTTATTACAATCCTTTACTTAAAATTACATATTCATATAAATTAAACTATTCTGCTTCCATTCCTCATTCATTTATATATATAAATCATCATTTTTTCTTATAAAATTAATAAAATAATTCAAAGAAATCAATATTAATCAATATTAATCAACAAATTATATTCTAATTATTAAGGTTCCAGCCAAAAGGTAGGTAAAGCATTTTTAAATGTTAAATGTTGCGGATATCAATACAAAAACAAATATGTCTTATTTATATACTAAGGATGATCATTTCATTATTATCAAATACAATTCTGATATATAAATCCATATATTTTAATAAAACGTTGACAAGTAAGCTTAGAATATATGAAAATCTTCCTATAATTCATCAGAACATCAGAACATTCTTTATTCTTTCCATGGGTCGCCACAATCAGATTATAACCTTCAAAAAGTAATAGCAAAATAAGTAAATAATGTGTATTCGCTTTCATAATATATATATATTTACTTTGAAGAATAGATATGTATCCAATCATCACCAATTCTCCACCGGACCAATCTTCCTTCCCTCCAAAGTATCTGGAAGGACAAAAACATTGATAAATAACACGAATATATAACTAAACAAACCATAAGAAAGTAAAGAAAGTTCCCATCAGCTCACACATATCACCTCTTCATTCATATATATAATATATATAAATACAAACAATCAATCCTTCCTTTCTTCTTCTTTTTTCATACAAGCAGGCAGCCAAGCGACCATGGAAGAACTCTGTAGGGAAGACAAGAGCAAGAATTATAGATAATTAATCATCAAGCACACTTTATATGAGCAATTTCTTCACAAATATATCATTAAATAATAAATCTAGACCAACAAACAGACATATCCATAACATTGCTCAAAGGATTCATTCTTGTCCGTCCGATATCCTTCGTTTTAAAGTCAAATAACTACAATATTCAATTTCAGAATCCTCTTAAATATAAATTACCTATCGTGCAATGTCATTTTTAAAAACAAAACATAAGTATATTCAATATTAAATCATATAAATCATATGTATGTGCCCTCTTAAGGTTTTATATCAATAATACTGAGTCAGGAGGTCAGTTACTTGGATAAGAGACTCCTTATAGATCACATATATTCAAAAATATGTCATTTCATACCATATTCATTATAAATCAGAAACTATGGTTCTAATAACTACTTCTTTATTACAATCCTTTACTTAAAATTACATATTCATATAAATTAAACTATTCTGCTTCCATTCCTCATTCATTTATATATATAAATCATCATTTTTTCTTATAAAATTAATAAAATAATTCAAAGAAATCAATATTAATCAATATTAATCAACAAATTATATTCTAATTATTAAGGTTCCAGCCAAAAGGTAGGTAAAGCATTTTTAAATGTTAAATGTTGCGGATATCAATACAAAAACAAATATGTCTTATTTATATACTAAGGATGATCATTTCATTATTATCAAATACAATTCTGATATATAAATGCATATATTTTAATAAAACGTTGACAAGTAAGCTTAGAATATATGAAAATCTTCCTATAATTCATCAGAACATCAGAACATTCTTTATTCTTTCCATGGGTCGCCACAATCAGATTATAACCTTCAAAAAGTAATAGCAAAATAAGTAAATAATGTGTATTCGCTTTCATAATATATATATATTTACTTTGAAGAATAGATATGTATCCAATCATCACCAATTCTCCACCGGACCAATCTTCCTTCCCTCCAAAGTATCTGGAAGGACAAAAACATTGATAAATAACACGAATATATAACTAAACAAACCATAAGAAAGTAAAGAAAGTTCCCATCAGCTCACACATATCACCTCTTCATTCATATATATAATATATATAAATACAAACAATCAATCCTTCCTTTCTTCTTCTTTTTTCATACAAGCAGGCAGCCAAGCGACCATGGAAGAACTCTGTAGGGAAGACAAGAGCAAGAATTATAGATAATTAATCATCAAGCACACTTTATATGAGCAATTTCTTCACAAATATATCATTAAATAATAAATCTAGACCAACAAACAGACATATCCATAACATTGCTCAAAGGATTCATTCTTGTCCGTCCGATATCCTTCGTTTTAAAGTCAAATAACTACAATATTCAATTTCAGAATCCTCTTAAATATAAATTACCTATCGTGCAATGTCATTTTTAAAAACAAAACATAAGTATATTCAATATTAAATCATATAAATCATATGTATGTGCCCTCTTAAGGTTTTATATCAATAATACTGAGTCAGGAGGTCAGTTACTTGGATAAGAGACTCCTTATAGATCACATATATTCAAAAATATGTCATTTCATACCATATTCATTATAAATCAGAAACTATGGTTCTAATAACTACTTCTTTATTACAATCCTTTACTTAAAATTACATATTCATATAAATTAAACTATTCTGCTTCCATTCCTCATTCATTTATATATATAAATCATCATTTTTTCTTATAAAATTAATAAAATAATTCAAAGAAATCAATATTAATCAATATTAATCAACAAATTATATTCTAATTATTAAGGTTCCAGCCAAAAGGTAGGTAAAGCATTTTTAAATGTTAAATGTTGCGGATATCAATACAAAAACAAATATGTCTTATTTATATACTAAGGATGATCATTTCATTATTATCAAATACAATTCTGATATATAAATGCATATATTTTAATAAAACGTTGACAAGTAAGCTTAGAATATATGAAAATCTTCCTATAATTCATCAGAACATCAGAACATTCTTTATTCTTTCCATGGGTCGCCACAATCAGATTATAACCTTCAAAAAGTAATAGCAAAATAAGTAAATAATGTGTATTCGCTTTCATAATATATATATATTTACTTTGAAGAATAGATATGTATCCAATCATCACCAATTCTCCACCGGACCAATCTTCCTTCCCTCCAAAGTATCTGGAAGGACAAAAACATTGATAAATAACACGAATATATAACTAAACAAACCATAAGAAAGTAAAGAAAGTTCCCATCAGCTCACACATATCACCTCTTCATTCATATATATAATATATATAAATACAAACAATCAATCCTTCCTTTCTTCTTCTTTTTTCATACAAGCAGGCAGCCAAGCGACCATGGAAGAACTCTGTAGGGAAGACAAGAGCAAGAATTATAGATAATTAATCATCAAGCACACTTTATATGAGCAATTTCTTCACAAATATATCATTAAATAATAAATCTAGACCAACAAACAGACATATCCATAACATTGCTCAAAGGATTCATTCTTGTCCGTCCGATATCCTTCGTTTTAAAGTCAAATAACTACAATATTCAATTTCAGAATCCTCTTAAATATAAATTACCTATCGTGCAATGTCATTTTTAAAAACAAAACATAAGTATATTCAATATTAAATCATATAAATCATATGTATGTGCCCTCTTAAGGTTTTATATCAATAATACTGAGTCAGGAGGTCAGTTACTTGGATAAGAGACTCCTTATAGATCACATATATTCAAAAATATGTCATTTCATACCATATTCATTATAAATCAGAAACTATGGTTCTAATAACTACTTCTTTATTACAATCCTTTACTTAAAATTACATATTCATATAAATTAAACTATTCTGCTTCCATTCCTCATTCATTTATATATATAAATCATCATTTTTTCTTATAAAATTAATAAAATAATTCAAAGAAATCAATATTAATCAATATTAATCAACAAATTATATTCTAATTATTAAGGTTCCAGCCAAAAGGTAGGTAAAGCATTTTTAAATGTTAAATGTTGCGGATATCAATACAAAAACAAATATGTCTTATTTATATACTAAGGATGATCATTTCATTATTATCAAATACAATTCTGATATATAAATGCATATATTTTAATAAAACGTTGACAAGTAAGCTTAGAATATATGAAAATCTTCCTATAATTCATCAGAACATCAGAACATTCTTTATTCTTTCCATGGGTCGCCACAATCAGATTATAACCTTCAAAAAGTAATAGCAAAATAAGTAAATAATGTGTATTCGCTTTCATAATATATATATATTTACTTTGAAGAATAGATATGTATCCAATCATCACCAATTCTCCACCGGACCAATCTTCCTTCCCTCCAAAGTATCTGGAAGGACAAAAACATTGATAAATAACACGAATATATAACTAAACAAACCATAAGAAAGTAAAGAAAGTTCCCATCAGCTCACACATATCACCTCTTCATTCATATATATAATATATATAAATACAAACAATCAATCCTTCCTTTCTTCTTCTTTTTTCATACAAGCAGGCAGCCAAGCGACCATGGAAGAACTCTGTAGGGAAGACAAGAGCAAGAATTATAGATAATTAATCATCAAGCACACTTTATATGAGCAATTTCTTCACAAATATATCATTAAATAATAAATCTAGACCAACAAACAGACATATCCATAACATTGCTCAAAGGATTCATTCTTGTCCGTCCGATATCCTTCGTTTTAAAGTCAAATAACTACAATATTCAATTTCAGAATCCTCTTAAATATAAATTACCTATCGTGCAATGTCATTTTTAAAAACAAAACATAAGTATATTCAATATTAAATCATATAAATCATATGTATGTGCCCTCTTAAGGTTTTATATCAATAATACTGAGTCAGGAGGTCAGTTACTTGGATAAGAGACTCCTTATAGATCACATATATTCAAAAATATGTCATTTCATACCATATTCATTATAAATCAGAAACTATGGTTCTAATAACTACTTCTTTATTACAATCCTTTACTTAAAATTACATATTCATATAAATTAAACTATTCTGCTTCCATTCCTCATTCATTTATATATATAAATCATCATTTTTTCTTATAAAATTAATAAAATAATTCAAAGAAATCAATATTAATCAATATTAATCAACAAATTATATTCTAATTATTAAGGTTCCAGCCAAAAGGTAGGTAAAGCATTTTTAAATGTTAAATGTTGCGGATATCAATACAAAAACAAATATGTCTTATTTATATACTAAGGATGATCATTTCATTATTATCAAATACAATTCTGATATATAAATGCATATATTTTAATAAAACGTTGACAAGTAAGCTTAGAATATATGAAAATCTTCCTATAATTCATCAGAACATCAGAACATTCTTTATTCTTTCCATGGGTCGCCACAATCAGATTATAACCTTCAAAAAGTAATAGCAAAATAAGTAAATAATGTGTATTCGCTTTCATAATATATATATATTTACTTTGAAGAATAGATATGTATCCAATCATCACCAATTCTCCACCGGACCAATCTTCCTTCCCTCCAAAGTATCTGGAAGGACAAAAACATTGATAAATAACACGAATATATAACTAAACAAACCATAAGAAAGTAAAGAAAGTTCCCATCAGCTCACACATATCACCTCTTCATTCATATATATAATATATATAAATACAAACAATCAATCCTTCCTTTCTTCTTCTTTTTTCATACAAGCAGGCAGCCAAGCGACCATGGAAGAACTCTGTAGGGAAGACAAGAGCAAGAATTATAGATAATTAATCATCAAGCACACTTTATATGAGCAATTTCTTCACAAATATATCATTAAATAATAAATCTAGACCAACAAACAGACATATCCATAACATTGCTCAAAGGATTCATTCTTGTCCGTCCGATATCCTTCGTTTTAAAGTCAAATAACTACAATATTCAATTTCAGAATCCTCTTAAATATAAATTACCTATCGTGCAATGTCATTTTTAAAAACAAAACATAAGTATATTCAATATTAAATCATATAAATCATATGTATGTGCCCTCTTAAGGTTTTATATCAATAATACTGAGTCAGGAGGTCAGTTACTTGGATAAGAGACTCCTTATAGATCACATATATTCAAAAATATGTCATTTCATACCATATTCATTATAAATCAGAAACTATGGTTCTAATAACTACTTCTTTATTACAATCCTTTACTTAAAATTACATATTCATATAAATTAAACTATTCTGCTTCCATTCCTCATTCATTTATATATATAAATCATCATTTTTTCTTATAAAATTAATAAAATAATTCAAAGAAATCAATATTAATCAATATTAATCAACAAATTATATTCTAATTATTAAGGTTCCAGCCAAAAGGTAGGTAAAGCATTTTTAAATGTTAAATGTTGCGGATATCAATACAAAAACAAATATGTCTTATTTATATACTAAGGATGATCATTTCATTATTATCAAATACAATTCTGATATATAAATGCATATATTTTAATAAAACGTTGACAAGTAAGCTTAGAATATATGAAAATCTTCCTATAATTCATCAGAACATCAGAACATTCTTTATTCTTTCCATGGGTCGCCACAATCAGATTATAACCTTCAAAAAGTAATAGCAAAATAAGTAAATAATGTGTATTCGCTTTCATAATATATATATATTTACTTTGAAGAATAGATATGTATCCAATCATCACCAATTCTCCACCGGACCAATCTTCCTTCCCTCCAAAGTATCTGGAAGGACAAAAACATTGATAAATAACACGAATATATAACTAAACAAACCATAAGAAAGTAAAGAAAGTTCCCATCAGCTCACACATATCACCTCTTCATTCATATATATAATATATATAAATACAAACAATCAATCCTTCCTTTCTTCTTCTTTTTTCATACAAGCAGGCAGCCAAGCGACCATGGAAGAACTCTGTAGGGAAGACAAGAGCAAGAATTATAGATAATTAATCATCAAGCACACTTTATATGAGCAATTTCTTCACAAATATATCATTAAATAATAAATCTAGACCAACAAACAGACATATCCATAACATTGCTCAAAGGATTCATTCTTGTCCGTCCGATATCCTTCGTTTTAAAGTCAAATAACTACAATATTCAATTTCAGAATCCTCTTAAATATAAATTACCTATCGTGCAATGTCATTTTTAAAAACAAAACATAAGTATATTCAATATTAAATCATATAAATCATATGTATGTGCCCTCTTAAGGTTTTATATCAATAATACTGAGTCAGGAGGTCAGTTACTTGGATAAGAGACTCCTTATAGATCACATATATTCAAAAATATGTCATTTCATACCATATTCATTATAAATCAGAAACTATGGTTCTAATAACTACTTCTTTATTACAATCCTTTACTTAAAATTACATATTCATATAAATTAAACTATTCTGCTTCCATTCCTCATTCATTTATATATATAAATCATCATTTTTTCTTATAAAATTAATAAAATAATTCAAAGAAATCAATATTAATCAATATTAATCAACAAATTATATTCTAATTATTAAGGTTCCAGCCAAAAGGTAGGTAAAGCATTTTTAAATGTTAAATGTTGCGGATATCAATACAAAAACAAATATGTCTTATTTATATACTAAGGATGATCATTTCATTATTATCAAATACAATTCTGATATATAAATGCATATATTTTAATAAAACGTTGACAAGTAAGCTTAGAATATATGAAAATCTTCCTATAATTCATCAGAACATCAGAACATTCTTTATTCTTTCCATGGGTCGCCACAATCAGATTATAACCTTCAAAAAGTAATAGCAAAATAAGTAAATAATGTGTATTCGCTTTCATAATATATATATATTTACTTTGAAGAATAGATATGTATCCAATCATCACCAATTCTCCACCGGACCAATCTTCCTTCCCTCCAAAGTATCTGGAAGGACAAAAACATTGATAAATAACACGAATATATAACTAAACAAACCATAAGAAAGTAAAGAAAGTTCCCATCAGCTCACACATATCACCTCTTCATTCATATATATAATATATATAAATACAAACAATCAATCCTTCCTTTCTTCTTCTTTTTTCATACAAAGCAGGCAGCCAAGCGACCATGGAAGAACTCTGTAGGGAAGACAAGAGCAAGAATTATAGATAATTAATCATCAAGCACACTTTATATGAGCAATTTCTTCACAAATAATATCATTAAATAATAAATCTAGACCAACAAACAGACATTATCCATAACATTGCTCAAAGGATTCATTCTTGTCCGTCCGATATCCTTCGTTTTAAAGTCAAATAAACTACAATATTCAATTTCAGAATCCTCTTAAATATAAATTACCTATCGTGCAATGTCATTTTTAAAAACAAAACATAAGTATATTCAATATTAAATCATATAAATCATATGTATGTGCCCTCTTAAGGTTTTTATATCAATAATACTGAGTCAGGAGGTCAGTTACTTGGATAAGAGACTCCTTATAGATCACATATATTCAAAAATATGTCATTTCATACCATATTCATTATAAATCAGAAACTATGGTTCTAATAACTACTTCTTTATTACAATCCTTTACTTAAAATTACATATTCATATAAATTAAACTATTCTGCTTCCATTCCTCATTCATTTATATATATAAAATCATCATTTTTTCTTTAAAAATTAATAAAATAATTCAAGAAATCAATATTAATCAATATTATCAACAAATTATATTCTAATTATTAAGGTTCCAGCCAAAAGGTAGGTAAAGCATTTTTAAATGTTAAATGTTGCGGATATCAATACAAAAACAAATATTCTTATTTATATACTAAGGATGATCATTTCATTATTATCAAATACAATTCTGATATATAAATGCATATATTTTAATAAAACGTTGACAAGTAAGCTTAGAATATATGAAAATCTTCCTATAATTCATCAGAACATCAGAACATTCTTTATTCTTTCCATGGGTCGCCACAATCAGATTATAACCTTCAAAAAGTAATAGCAAAATAAGTAAATAATGTGTATTCGCTTTCATAATATATATATATTTACTTTGAAGAATAGATATGTATCCAATCATCACCAATTCTCCACCGGACCAATCTTCCTTCCCTCCAAAGTATCTGGAAGGACAAAAACATTGATAAATAACACGAATATATAACTAAACAAACCATAAGAAAGTAAAGAAAGTTCCCATCAGCTCACACATATCACCTCTTCATTCATATATATAATATATATAAATACAAACAATCAATCCTTCCTTCTTCTTCTTTTTCATACAAGCAGGCAGCCAAGCGACCATGGAAGAACTCTGTAGGGAAGACAAGAGCAAGAATTATAGAGTAATTAATCATCAAGCACACTTTATATGAGCAATTTCTTCACAAATATATCATTAAATAATAAATCTAGACCAACAAACAGACATATCCATAACATTGCTCAAAGGATTTCATTCTTGTCCGTCCGATATCCTTCGTTTTAAAGTCAAATAACTACAATATTCAATTTCAGAATCCTCTTAAGTATAAATTACCTATCGTGCAATGTCATTTATTAAAAACAAAACATAAGTATATTCAATATTAAATCATATAAATCATATGTATGTGCCCTCTTAAGGTGTGTATAGTCAATAATACTGAGTCAGGAGGTCAGTTACTTGGATAAGAGACTCCTTATAGATCACATATATTCAAAAATATGTCATTTCATACCATATTCATTATAAATCAGAAACTATGGTTCTAATAACTACTTCTTTATTACAATCCTTTACTTAAATTACATATTCATATAAATTAAACTATTCTGCTTCCATTCCTCATTCATTTATATATATAAATCATCATTTTTTCTTTATAAAATTAATAAAATAATTCAAAGAAATCAATATTAATCAATATTAATCAACAAATTATATTCTAATTATTAAGGTTCCAGCCAAAAGGTAGGTAAAGCATTTTTAAATGTTAAATGTTGCGGATATCAATACAAAAACAAATATGTCTTATTTATATACTAAGGATGATCATTTCATTATTATCAAATACAATTCTGATATATAAATGCATATATTTTAATAAAACGTTGACAAGTAAGCTTAGAATATATGAAAATCTTCCTATAATTCATCAGAACATCAGAACATTCTTTATTCTTTCCATGGGTCGCCACAATCAGATTATAACCTTCAAAAAGTAATAGCAAAATAAGTAAATAATGTGTATTCGCTTTCATAATATATATATATTTACTTTGAAGAATAGATATGTATCCAATCATCACCAATTCTCCACCGGACCAATCTTCCTTCCCTCCAAAGTATCTGGAAGGACAAAAAACATTGATAAATAACACGAATATATAACTAAACAAACCATAAGAAAGTAAAGAAAGTTCCCATCAGCTCACACATATCACCTCTTCATTCATATATATAATATATATAAATACAAACAATCAATCCTTCCTTTCTTCTTCTTTTTTCATACAAGCAGGCAGCCAAGCGACCATGGAAGAACTCTGTAGGGAAGACAAGAGCAAGAATTATAGATAATTAATCATCAAGCACACTTTATATGAGCAATTTCTTCACAAATATATCATTAAATAATAAATCTAGACCAACAAACAGACATATCCATAACATTGCTCAAAGGATTCATTCTTGTCCGTCCGATATCCTTCGTTTTAAAGTCAAATAACTACAATATTCAATTTCAGAATCCTCTTAAATATAAATTACCTATCGTGCAATGTCATTTTTAAAAACAAAACATAAGTATATTCAATATTAAATCATATAAATCATATGTATGTGCCCTCTTAAGGTTTTATATCAATAATACTGAGTCAGGAGGTCAGTTACTTGGATAAGAGACTCCTTATAGATCACATATATTCAAAAATATGTCATTTCATACCATATTCATTATAAATCAGAAACTATGGTTCTAATAACTACTTCTTTATTACAATCCTTTACTTAAAATTACATATTCATATAAATTAAACTATTCTGCTTCCATTCCTCATTCATTTATATATATAAATCATCATTTTTTCTTATAAAATTAATAAAATAATTCAAAGAAATCAATATTAATCAATATTAATCAACAAATTATATTCTAATTATTAAGGTTCCAGCCAAAAGGTAGGTAAAGCATTTTTAAATGTTAAATGTTGCGGATATCAATACAAAAACAAATATGTCTTATTTATATACTAAGGATGATCATTTCATTATTATCAAATACAATTGCTGATATATAAATGCATATATTTTAATAAAACGTTGACAAGTAAGCTTAGAATATATGAAAATCTTCCTATAATTCATCAGAACATCAGAACATTCTTTATTCTTTCCATGGGTCGCCACAATCAGATTATAACCTTCAAAAAGTAATAGCAAAATAAGTAAATAATGTGTATTCGCTTTCATAATATATATATATTTACTTTGAAGAATAGATATGTATCCAATCATCACCAATTCTCCACCGGACCAATCTTCCTTCCCTCCAAAGTATCTGGAAGGACAAAAACATTGATAAATAACACGAATATATAACTAAACAAACCATAAGAAAGTAAAGAAAGTTCCCATCAGCTCACACATATCACCTCTTCATTCATATATATAATATATATAAATACAAACAATCAATCCTTCCTTTCTTCTTCTTTTTTCATACAAGCAGGCAGCCAAGCGACCATGGAAGAACTCTGTAGGGAAGACAAGAGCAAGAATTATAGATAATTAATCATCAAGCACACTTTATATGAGCAATTTCTTCACAAATATATCATTAAATAATAAATCTAGACCAACAAACAGACATATCCATAACATTGCTCAAAGGATTCATTCTTGTCCGTCCGATATCCTTCGTTTTAAAGTCAAATAACTACAATATTCAATTTCAGAATCCTCTTAAATATAAATTACCTATCGTGCAATGTCATTTTTAAAAACAAAACATAAGTATATTCAATATTAAATCATATAAATCATATGTATGTGCCCTCTTAAGGTTTCAATAATACTGAGTCAGGAGGTCAGTTACTTGGATAAGAGACTCCTTATAGATCACATATATTCAAAAATATGTCATTTCATACCATATTCATTATAAATCAGAAACTATGGTTCTAATAACTACTTCTTTATTACAATCCTTTACTTAAAATTACATATTCATATAAATTAAACTATTCTGCTTCCATTCCTCATTCATTTATATATATAAATCATCATTTTTTCTTATAAAATTAATAAAATAATTCAAAGAAATCAATATTAATCAATATTAATCAACAAATTATATTCTAATTATTAAGGTTCCAGCCAAAAGGTAGGTAAAGCATTTTTAAATGTTAAATGTTGCGGATATCAATACAAAAACAAATATGTCTTATTTATATACTAAGGATGATCATTTCATTATTATCAAATACAATTCTGATATATAAATGCATATATTTTAATAAAACGTTGACAAGTAAGCTTAGAATATATGAAAATCTTCCTATAATTCATCAGAACATCAGAACATTCTTTATTCTTTCCATGGGTCGCCACAATCAGATTATAACCTTCAAAAAGTAATAGCAAAATAAGTAAATAATGTGTATTCGCTTTCATAATATATATATATTTACTTTGAAGAATAGATATGTATCCAATCATCACCAATTCTCCACCGGACCAATCTTCCTTCCCTCCAAAGTATCTGGAAGGACAAAAACATTGATAAATAACACGAATATATAACTAAACAAACCATAAGAAAGTAAAGAAAGTTCCCATCAGCTCACACATATCACCTCTTCATTCATATATATAATATATATAAATACAAACAATCAATCCTTCCTTTCTTCTTCTTTTTTCATACAAGCAGGCAGCCAAGCGACCATGGAAGAACTCTGTAGGGAAGACAAGAGCAAGAATTATAGATAATTAATCATCAAGCACACTTTATATGAGCAATTTCTTCACAAATATATCATTAAATAATAAATCTAGACCAACAAACAGACATATCCATAACATTGCTCAAAGGATTCATTCTTGTCCGTCCGATATCCTTCGTTTTAAAGTCAAATAACTACAATATTCAATTTCAGAATCCTCTTAAATATAAATTACCTATCGTGCAATGTCATTTTTAAAAACAAAACATAAGTATATTCAATATTAAATCATATAAATCATATGTATGTGCCCTCTTAAGGTTTTATATCAATAATACTGAGTCAGGAGGTCAGTTACTTGGATAAGAGACTCCTTATAGATCACATATATTCAAAAATATGTCATTTCATACCATATTCATTATAAATCAGAAACTATGGTTCTAATAACTACTTCTTTATTACAATCCTTTACTTAAAATTACATATTCATATAAATTAAACTATTCTGCTTCCATTCCTCATTCATTTATATATATAAATCATCATTTTTTCTTATAAAATTAATAAAATAATTCAAAGAAATCAATATTAATCAATATTAATCAACAAATTATATTCTAATTATTAAGGTTCCAGCCAAAAGGTAGGTAAAGCATTTTTAAATGTTAAATGTTGCGGATATCAATACAAAAACAAATATGTCTTATTTATATACTAAGGATGATCATTTCATTATTATCAAATACAATTCTGATATATAAATGCATATATTTTAATAAAACGTTGACAAGTAAGCTTAGAATATATGAAAATCTTCCTATAATTCATCAGAACATCAGAACATTCTTTATTCTTTCCATGGGTCGCCACAATCAGATTATAACCTTCAAAAAGTAATAGCAAAATAAGTAAATAATGTGTATTCGCTTTCATAATATATATATATTTACTTTGAAGAATAGATATGTATCCAATCATCACCAATTCTCCACCGGACCAATCTTCCTTCCCTCCAAAGTATCTGGAAGGACAAAAACATTGATAAATAACACGAATATATAACTAAACAAACCATAAGAAAGTAAAGAAAGTTCCCATCAGCTCACACATATCACCTCTTCATTCATATATATAATATATATAAATACAAACAATCAATAAGCAGGCAGCCAAGCGACCATGGAAGAACTCTGTAGGGAAGACAAGAGCAAGAATTATAGATATATAATCATCAAGCACACTTTATATGAGCAATTTCTTCACAAATATATCATTAAATAATAAATCTAGACCAACAAACAGACATATCCATAACATTGCTCAAAGGATTCATTCTTGTCCGTCCGATATCCTTCGTTTTAAAGTCAAATAACTACAATATTCAATTTCAGAATCCTCTTAAATATAAATTAGCTATCGTGCAATGTCATTTTTAAAAACAAAAAATAGGTATATTCAATATTAAATCATATAAATCATATATATGTGCCCTCTTAAGGTTTTATATCAATAATACTGAGTCAGGAGGTCAGTTACTTGGATAAGAGACTCCTTATATATCACATATATTCAAAAATATGTCATTTCATACCATATTCATTATAAATCAGAAACTATGGTTCTAATAACTACTTCTTTATTACAATCCTTTACTTAAAAATAACATATTCATATAAATTAAACTATTCTGCTTCCATTCCTCATTCATTCATATATATAAATCATCATTTTTTCTTATAAAATTAATAAAATAATTCAAAGAAATCAATATTAATCAATATTAATCAACAAATTATATTCTAATTATTAAGGTTCCAGCCAAAAGGTAGGTAAAGCATTTTTAAATGTTGCGGATATCAATACAAAAACAAATATGTCTTATTTATATACTAAGGATGATCATTTCATTATTATCAAATACAATTCTGATATATAAATGCATATATTTTAATAAAACGTTGACAAGTAAGCTTAGAATATATGAAAATCTTCCTATAATTCATCAGAACATCAGAACATTCTTTATTCTTTCCATGGGTCGCCACAATCAGATTATAACCTTCAAAAAGTAATAGCAAAATAAGTAAATAATGTGTATTCGCTTTCATAATATATATATATTTACTTTGAAGAATAGATATGTATCCAATCATCACCAATTCTCCACCGGACCAATCTTCCTTCCCTCCAAAGTATCTGGAAGGACAAAAACATTGATAAATAACACGAATATATAACTAAACAAACCATAAGAAAGTAAACAAAGTTCCCATCAGCTCACACATATCACCTCTTCATTCATATATATAATATATATAAATACAAACAATCAATCCTTCCTTTCTTCTTCTTTTTTCATACAAGCAGGCAGCCAAGCGACCATGGAAGAACTCTGTAGGAAGACAAGAGCAAGAATTATAGATATATAATCATCAAGCACACTTTATATGAGCAATTTCTTCACAAATATATCATTAAATAATAAATCTAGACCAACAAACAGACATATCCATAACATTGCTCAAAGGATTCATTCTTGTCCGTCCGATATCCTTCGTTTTAAAGTCAAATAACTACAATATTCAATTTCAGAATCCTCTTAAATATAAATTAGCTATCGTGCAATGTCATTTTTAAAAACAAAAAATAGGTATATTCAATATTAAATCATATAAATCATATATATGTGCCCTCTTAAGGTTTTATATCAATAATACTGAGTCAGGAGGTCAGTTACTTGGATAAGAGACTCCTTATATATCACATATATTCAAAAATATGTCATTTCATACCATATTCATTATAAATCAGAAACTATGGTTCTAATAACTACTTCTTTATTACAATCCTTTACTTAAAAATAACATATTCATATAAATTAAACTATTCTGCTTCCATTCCTCATTCATTCATATATATAAATCATCATTTTTTCTTATAAAATTAATAAAATAATTCAAAGAAATCAATATTAATCAATATTAATCAACAAATTATATTCTAATTATTAAGGTTCCAGCCAAAAGGTAGGTAAAGCATTTTTAAATGTTGCGGATATCAATACAAAAACAAATATGTCTTATTTATATACTAAGGATGATCATTTCATTATTATCAAATACAATTCTGATATATAAATGCATATATTTTAATAAAACGTTGACAAGTAAGCTTAGAATATATGAAAATCTTCCTATAATTCATCAGAACATCAGAACATTCTTTATTCTTTCCATGGGTCGCCACAATCAGATTATAACCTTCAAAAAGTAATAGCAAAATAAGTAAATAATGTGTATTCGCTTTCATAATATATATATATTTACTTTGAAGAATAGATATGTATCCAATCATCACCAATTCTCCACCGGACCAATCTTCCTTCCCTCCAAAGTATCTGGAAGGACAAAAACATTGATAAATAACACGAATATATAACTAAACAAACCATAAGAAAGTAAACAAAGTTCCCATCAGCTCACACATATCACCTCTTCATTCATATATATAATATATATAAATACAAACAATCAATCCTTCCTTTCTTCTTCTTTTTTCATACAAGCAGGCAGCCAAGCGACCATGGAAGAACTCTGTAGGGAAGACAAGAGCAAGAATTATAGATATATAATCATCAAGCACACTTTATATGAGCAATTTCTTCACAAATATATCATTAAATAATAAATCTAGACCAACAAACAGACATATCCATAACATTGCTCAAAGGATTCATTCTTGTCCGTCCGATATCCTTCGTTTTAAAGTCAAATAACTACAATATTCAATTTCAGAATCCTCTTAAATATAAATTAGCTATCGTGCAATGTCATTTTTAAAAACAAAAAATAGGTATATTCAATATTAAATCATATAAATCATATATATGTGCCCTCTTAAGGTTTTATATCAATAATACTGAGTCAGGAGGTCAGTTACTTGGATAAGAGACTCCTTATATATCACATATATTCAAAAATATGTCATTTCATACCATATTCATTATAAATCAGAAACTATGGTTCTAATAACTACTTCTTTATTACAATCCTTTACTTAAAAATAACATATTCATATAAATTAAACTATTCTGCTTCCATTCCTCATTCATTCATATATATAAATCATCATTTTTTCTTATAAAATTAATAAAATAATTCAAAGAAATCAATATTAATCAATATTAATCAACAAATTATATTCTAATTATTAAGGTTCCAGCCAAAAGGTAGGTAAAGCATTTTTAAATGTTGCGGATATCAATACAAAAACAAATATGTCTTATTTATATACTAAGGATGATCATTTCATTATTATCAAATACAATTCTGATATATAAATGCATATATTTTAATAAAACGTTGACAAGTAAGCTTAGAATATATGAAAATCTTCCTATAATTCATCAGAACATCAGAACATTCTTTATTCTTTCCATGGGTCGCCACAATCAGATTATAACCTTCAAAAAGTAATAGCAAAATAAGTAAATAATGTGTATTCGCTTTCATAATATATATATATTTACTTTGAAGAATAGATATGTATCCAATCACCAATTCTCCACCGGACCAATCTTCCTTCCCTCCAAAGTATCTGGAAGGACAAAAACATTGATAAATAACACGAATATATAACTAAACAAACCATAAGAAAGTAAAGAAAGTTCCCATCAGCTCACACATATCACCTCTTCATTCATATATATAATATATATAAATACAAACAATCAATCCTTCCTTTCTTCTTCTTTTTTCATACAAGCAGGCAGCCAAGCGACCATGGAAGAACTCTGTAGGGAAGACAAGAGCAAGAATTATAGATATATAATCATCAAGCACACTTTATATGAGCAATTTCTTCACAAATATATCATTAAATAATAAATCTAGACCAACAAACAGACATATCCATAACATTGCTCAAAGGATTCATTCTTGTCCGTCCGATATCCTTCGTTTTAAAGTCAAATAACTACAATATTCAATTTCAGAATCCTCTTAAATATAAATTACCTATCGTGCAATGTCATTTTTAAAAACAAAACATAAGTATATTCAATATTAAATCATATAAATCATATGTATGTGCCCTCTTAAGGTTTTATATCAATAATACTGAGTCAGGAGGTCAGTTACTTGGATAAGAGACTCCTTATAGATCACATATATTCAAAAATATATCATTTCATACCATATTCATTATAAATCAGAAACTATGGTTCTAATAACTACTTCTTTATTACAATCCTTTACTTAAAATTACATATTCATATAAATTAAACTATTCTGCTTCCATTCCTCATTCATTTATATATATAAATCATCATTTTTTCTTATAAAATTAATAAAATAATTCAAAGAAATCAATATTAATCAATATTAATCAACAAATTATATTCTAATTATTAAGGTTCCAGCCAAAAGGTAGGTAAAGCATTTTTAAATGTTGCGGATATCAATACAAAAACAAATATGTCTTATTTATATACTAAGGATGATCATTTCATTATTATCAAATACAATTCTGATATATAAATGCATATATTTTAATAAAACGTTGACAAGTAAGCTTAGAATATATGAAAATCTTCCTATAATTCATCAGAACATCAGAACATTCTTTATTCTTTCCATGGGTCGCCACAATCAGATTATAACCTTCAAAAAGTAATAGCAAAAATAAGTAAATAATGTGTATTCGCTTTCATAATATATATATATTTACTTTGAAGAATAGATATGTATCCAAGCATCACCAATTCTCCACCGGACCAATCTTCCTTCCCTCCAAAGTATCTGGAAGGACAAAAACATTGATAAATAACACGAATATATAACTAAACAAACCATAAGAAAGTAAAGAAAGTTCCCATCAGCTCACACATATCACCTCTTCATTCATATATATAATATATATAAATACAAACAATCAATCCTTCCTTTCTTCTTCTTTTTTCATACAAGCAGGCAGCCAAGCGACCATGGAAGAACTCTGTAGGGAAGACAAGAGCAAGAATTATAGATATATAATCATCAAGCACACTTTATATGAGCAATTTCTTCACAAATATATCATTAAATAATAAATCTAGACCAACAAACAGACATATCCATAACATTGCTCAAAGGATTCATTCTTGTCCGTCCGATATCCTTCGTTTTAAAGTCAAATAACTACAATATTCAATTTCAGAATCCTCTTAAATATAAATTACCTATCGTGCAATGTCATTTTTAAAACAAAACATAAGTATATTCAATATTAAATCATATAAATCATATGTATGTGCCCTCTTAAGGTTTTATATCAATAATACTGAGTCAGGAGGTCAGTTACTTGGATAAGAGACTCCTTATAGATCACATATATTCAAAAATATATCATTTCATACCATATTCATTATAAATCAGAAACTATGGTTCTAATAACTACTTCTTTATTACAATCCTTTACTTAAAATTACATATTCATATAAATTAAACTATTCTGCTTCCATTCCTCATTCATTTATATATATATAAATCATCATTTTTTCTTATAAAATTAATAAAATAATTCAAAGAAATCAATATTAATCAATATTAATCAACAAATTATATTCTAATTATTAAGGTTCCAGCCAAAAGGTAGGTAAAGCATTTTTAAATGTTGCGGATATCAATACAAAAACAAATATGTCTTATTTAATATACTAAGGATGATCATTTCATTATTATCAAATACAATTCTGATATATAAATGCATATATTTTAATAAAACGTTGACAAGTAAGCTTAGAATATATGAAAATCTTCCTATAATTCATCAGAACATCAGAACATTCTTTATTCTTTCCATGGGTCGCCACAATCAGATTATAACCTTCAAAAAGTAATAGCAAAATAAGTAAATAATGTGTATTCGCTTTCATAATATATATATATTTACTTTGAAGAATAGATATGTATCCAAGCATCACCAATTCTCCACCGGACCAATCTTCCTTCCCTCCAAAGTATCTGGAAGGACAAAAACATTGATAAATAACACGAATATATAACTAAACAAACCATAAGAAAGTAAAGAAAGTTCCCATCAGCTCACACATATCACCTCTTCATTCATATATATAATATATATAAATACAAACAATCAATCCTTCCTTTCTTCTTCTTTTTTCATACAAGCAGGCAGCCAAGCGACCATGGAAGAACTCTGTAGGGAAGACAAGAGCAAGAATTATAGATATATAATCATCAAGCACACTTTATATGAGCAATTTCTTCACAAATATATCATTAAATAATAAATCTAGACCAACAAACAGACATATCCATAACATTGCTCAAAGGATTCATTCTTGTCCGTCCGATATCCTTCGTTTTAAAGTCAAATAACTACAATATTCAATTTCAGAATCCTCTTAAATATAAATTACCTATCGTGCAATGTCATTTTTAAAAACAAAACATAAGTATATTCAATATTAAATCATATAAATCATATGTATGTGCCCTCTTAAGGTTTTATATCAATAATACTGAGTCAGGAGGTCAGTTACTTGGATAAGAGACTCCTTATAGATCACATATATTCAAAAATATATCATTTCATACCATATTCATTATAAATCAGAAACTATGGTTCTAATAACTACTTCTTTATTACAATCCTTTACTTAAAATTACATATTCATATAAATTAAACTATTCTGCTTCCATTCCTCATTCATTTATATATATAAATCATCATTTTTTCTTATAAAATTAATAAAATAATTCAAAGAAATCAATATTAATCAATATTAATCAACAAATTATATTCTAATTATTAAGGTTCCAGCCAAAAGGTAGGTAAAGCATTTTTAAATGTTGCGGATATCAATACAAAAACAAATATGTCTTATTTATATACTAAGGATGATCATTTCATTATTATCAAATACAATTCTGATATATAAATGCATATATTTTAATAAAACGTTGACAAGTAAGCTTAGAATATATGAAAATCTTCCTATAATTCATCAGAACATCAGAACATTCTTTATTCTTTCCATGGGTCGCCACAATCAGATTATAACCTTCAAAAAGTAATAGCAAAATAAGTAAATAATGTGTATTCGCTTTCATAATATATATATATTTACTTTGAAGAATAGATATGTATCCAAGCATCACCAATTCTCCACCGGACCAATCTTCCTTCCCTCCAAAGTATCTGGAAGGACAAAAACATTGATAAATAACACGAATATATAACTAAACAAACCATAAGAAAGTAAAGAAAGTTCCCATCAGCTCACACATATCACCTCTTCATTCATATATATAATATATATAAATACAAACAATCAATCCTTCCTTTCTTCTTCTTTTTTCATACAAGCAGGCAGCCAAGCGACCATGGAAGAACTCTGTAGGGAAGACAAGAGCAAGAATTATAGATATATAATCATCAAGCACACTTTATATGAGCAATTTCTTCACAAATATATCATTAAATAATAAATCTAGACCAACAAACAGACATATCCATAACATTGCTCAAAGGATTCATTCTTGTCCGTCCGATATCCTTCGTTTTA
>CAVMGB010000119.1:40000-49727 GCA_963680855.1 Lepeophtheirus nordmannii | reverse complement strand
ATCGACCAGAGGCTATTCACCTCGGAGACCTGCTGCGGATATGAGTACGAGCTGATGCAACTCCGCCGTAACCCTCCCTAGGATTTTCAAGGTCCCATTAGACACTCGTGGATGCCGCGGAAACTGCAGCACTCTTCGCCAATTTTTATAAACCAAAACCCATTCTCCCTGCGAGAGGATTCCAGGGCCTCGGTGGCTCATGCAGAAAAGACAACTCTTCCAGAGCTCTAATGGGCGTCTCCTAGTCGTTTCATGTTGCCATGACGGATGAGGATCCGAAACGGTTCTGCTATCAGGTTCTGGAATATGGACCAGATTCCCTTTCGGCTTTGATTTGGTCTTGTATACATTTATGTTTTAATAAAAAAACACCAACAATTATATAAGGCCTCCCCTAAGCCTTAGGGTCGACTGACTCGTGTTCAACGGCTGTTCACACGAAACCTTTCTCCACATCGGTCCTCCAGGGCCTCTCTGGAGTATTTGCTACTACCACCAAGATCTGCACCAGAGGCGGCTCCAGTCAAGTTTACACTCGGAACCTTCCGCGCCACCTCTGCGACCTTCCTACTCGTTGAAACATAATCGAATTGTTAATTCAGTGTTTCAACGGTTGGGTATGAGTGAAACGCTTTAGCGCCATCCATTTTCAGGGCTAGTTGCTTCGGCAGGTGAGTTGTTACACACTCCTTAGCGGATTCCGACTTCCATGGCCACCGTCCTGCTGTCTTAAGCAACCAACACCTTTCATGGTATCTGATGAGCGTTTACTTAGGCACTTTAACCCAACGTTTGGTTCATCCCACAGCGCCAGTTCTGCTTACCAAAAATGGCCCACTAGGCACTCCGATTCGATAAAGTAAGGCTTCACTCAAGCAAGTCTCACTTCTCACCCATTTAAAGTTTGAGAATAAGTTGAGGACGTTTCGTCCCCAATACTTCTAATCATTCGCTTTACCGGATGAAACTCGATTACGAGCGCCAGCTATCCTGAGGGAAACTTCGGAAGGAACCAGCTACTAGATAGTTCGATTAGTCTTTCGCCCCTATACCCAGCTCCGACGATCGATTTGCACGTCAGAATCGCTACGGTCCTCCATCAGGGTTTCCCCTGACTTCGACCTGGCCAGGCATAGTTCACCATCTTTCGGGTCCCAACGTGTATGCTCTTACTTCTCTGCATGAAACGAGGTCAATGCAAAGAGTCGGGATTGCGCCTCCGGTGTTAATCAAAGGATCATCCCTGCATTTGCTTTCACTACGCCTTTAGGTTTAGTTACACCCAATGACTCGCATACATGTTAGACTCCTTGGTCCGTGTTTCAAGACGGGTCGGAGGAGCCACCGACCTACTCGCCGTTCAAAAGATCTTAAGCCGTGATAAATGAAAAATCACTCGTTATACGAGCTTAAGAGATCTATCTTTCGTTTACACCATCCCCTACAAAGCTTGAGTCACAGGGCTTAAACAAAGTCCGAAGATTTCATCTAAACTTCACCCATGGTCAAATCAGTCCATAAGGAATGGCTAACGGCGTAAAAGGAACCCAAGAAGTGCAACCTATCCACTAAATCACACATAAGAAGTAATGTCTGGTTAAAGATCATTGAAAACTCCTCATTGGACTCTAATGATAAGTCTGAATCTTAGGAACCTCTAACTTCGAGGTACTCCTCCGTTTACCACTACACAGTTTCACGTACTCTTGAACTCTCTCTTCAAAGTTCTTTTCAACTTTCCCTCACGGTACTTGTTTGCTATCGGTCTCGGGGTGATATTTAGCCTTATGAGGAGCTTACCTCACACTTTGAGCTGCACTTTCAAGCAACTCGACTCTAGGGAAAAGTCAGCATATAAAAGCAAACTGTCGTACGGGCCTATCACCCTCTATGAGATGCGGCCCCAGTCAAGGTGTACTTGGACAAGTTGCTAAAACATGATAAGACAATCCCGAACACTACATTCCACACTACCGAGATGGCAGGCGGTTCAGTGATGGGCTTCACCCTGTTCATTCGCCATTACTAAGGGTATCACAGTTGTTTTCTTTTCCTCCGCTTATTAATATGCTTAAATTCGGCGGGTAGTCTTGCCTAATCTCAGGTCGAAAATGAATGGGGGAGCACTTGATTTCTCTAAGTATGCGAAATCAACACCTCATTTTTAATTCAATTCGAAACCATTGAAGATCATTCCTTCTTTTCATTCAATTAAAGGAATAAATTAAATATTTGAAATAGAGAGTTGAATGACAACTTTAACACTATACCGGGATAATGTTATTTACGCCAGGTCTTAGATGAAATTAATCATTAAGTTGGCAATAACAAACCGGCTGATTGACAAATTAAAAATCAAATCAAGAGTTAAGTTACAACTCCTTCAAATACTTTTTTTTATCCTTTTAAGCGCAGTGGAATAAAAAGTTAAAAAGTATTTTAACGGGAATGTCAGTTACAGTATCAAAAGAACATATACTTTAAAGCCACTGGGAAAACAATTTATTCCCAGGAAAAGCTCAATCCTTCTATTGAATTCACTTTTAATAAAAAAAGATAAAAACAAAGAAGATGTCTTTGAAACCGACCCTGAGCCAGACATAGATTGTAACAAAGTTACAATCTGCAATATGCGTTCAATATGTCGATGTTCATGTGTCCTGCAGTTCACATTCCGACTCGCAGCTAGCTGCGATCTTCATCGACCCCCGAGCCAAGTGATCCACTGCATAGCGTTGTGTATTCAATTGGTTTTTTATTACTTAAATAAATAAATTAATAAAGGTTAAAAAAGTGACGGTAAGGTACTTCATTTATTTCAATTTTTATGAATAAAAGAAAAGAAAAAACGAAGCAAAAAAAGAAAAAACTTATTAAACTGAATTTGAAACAAAGTTCAGGGAGCAAGATGAGGCGAATCCTACTTACGCAGTACATTTCAACACTGCACCTCAACGCTAAAATAAACTTATTTCAAATATGTTTTTGCCTATGTTAACAACGACACTCAGATCATTGAAGGCTTGGGTTTGCTTTTTAAGTTTCATAAACTTTAACCCTTCAATGAATTAAGACTCTTGAATAGAACATTCAAGAAATAAAACAAATCAGGAATTAAAAAAGAAACTAAAAAACCTTTCGTTTTTAATGAATTTTTTCTTAAGAAAGAAAAAAACTCGTTAATGATCCTTCCGCAGGTTCACCTACGGAAACCTTGTACGACTTTTACTTCCTCTAAACGCTCAAGTTTGGGAGTCTTCTCGAACAGCACTGAGAGGTTGCCCTCCAGAGGTTCGATCCAAATACCTCACTAAAACGTTCAATCGGTAGTAGCGACGGGCGGTGTGTACAAAGGGCAGGGACGTAATCAACGTAAGCTTATGACTTACGCTTACTGGGAATTCCTGGTTCACGGGGAATAATTGCAAGCCCCGATCCCTACCACGAAGGGGGTTCAACGGGTTACCCGAACCTCTCGGTCAGGAAGACACGTTGATCCCTTCAGTGTAGCGCGCGTGCAGCCCAGAACATCTAAGGGCATCACAGACCTGTTATTGCTCAATCTCGTGCAACTAGACGTTGCCAGTCCCTCTAAGAAGATTTGTTAGCTCAAAAAAAATGAAGCTAACACTATTTAGCAGGACAGAGTCTCGTTCGTTATCGGAATTAACCAGACAAATCACTCCACCAACTAAGAACGGCCATGCACCACCACCCACCGAATCGAGAAAGAGCTCTCAATCTGTCAATCCTTCCAGTGTCCGGGCCTGGTGAGATTTCCCGTGTTGAGTCAAATTAAGCCGCAGGCTCCACTCCTGGTGGTGCCCTTCCGTCAATTCCTTTAAGTTTCAGCTTTGCAACCATACTTCCCCCGGAACCCAAAAGCTTTGGTTTCCCGGAAGCTTCCCGCAGAGTCGTAAAAATAAACAACTGCGGATCGCTAGCTGGCATCGTTTATGGTTAGAACTAGGGCGGTATCTGATCGCCTTCGAACCTCTAACTTTCGTTCTTGATTAATGAAAACATTCTTGGCAAATGCTTTCGCAGTAGTTAGTCTTCAGACGGTCCAAGAATTTCACCTCTGTCGTCTGAATACTAATGCCCCCGACTGTCCCTATTAATCATTAAGTCGATTTCTGAAAACCAACAAAATAGAAACGACTTCCTATTTCATTATTCCATGCACGAATATTCAAGCATTTAAAAGCCTGCTTTGAGCACTCTAATTTTTCAAAGTAAACCCGACAGTATCCCGAGACACCCTTTGAAAGGCACCATCGAAACCTCTGCCGAAATAAACGCGAGACAAGACAGCAGTTACATCAAACATGATGAACCCCTCCTTACTCACCGAAATCCAACTACGAGCTTTTTGACCGCAACAACTTTAATATACGCTATTGGAGCTGGAATTACCGCGGCTGCTGGCACCAGACTTGCCCTCCAATTGTTCCTCGTTAAAGGATTTAAAGTGTACTCATTCCGATAACCGGGCCTCGGATGAGTCCGGCTTCGTTATTTTTCGTCACTACCTCGGTCTTCGACCATTGGGTAATTTGCGTGCCTGCTGCCTCCCTTAGAAGTGGTAGCCGTTTCTCAGGCTCCCTCTCCGGAATCGAACCCTGATTCCCCGTTACCCGTCAAAACCACTGTGGGCGTCTATGCCACAGTCGACAGTTGATAGGGCACACCTTAGAAGGATACGTCGCCGGCGTAAAGCCATGCGATCTGCAAATGTTATTCAGAGTCACCAAGTTTTTAAATTGGTTTTGATCTAATAAAAGCATCCCTCACGTAAGTTCGGGATTTTTGCGCATGTATTAGCTCCAGAATTACCGCAGTTATCCAAGTAACTGAGAATATCCAGTATATTAGGTGTGATTTAATGAGCCATTCGCGGTTTCACCTTAATTAGGCTTGTACTTAGACATGCATGGCTTAATCTTTGAGACAAGCATATGACTACTGGCAGGATCAACCAGGTAACTTTTTATATTTTTGCGAAGATCAATTGTAAATAACCGGGGTTACTACGTTCAATCTACCAAAAGTATTTTCTCTTTTCAATTATTTTAAAAAAATAAAAGAAAAAAAAAACCTTTTACAAAGAATATAAAAAAGTTTTTTATACATCAAACATTTCGTTAAAAATGTCCGTCAACTGAATTAGATTTCTCGTTCAGTTAATAACAACTTTCTTTATCGAGGTATTTTATTCCGCTAGAGAACAAAGCCTTTAAACAATAATTTATATTTCGTACCATAAATATTTTGAGTTAAAAAGCCCATAAAAAACAGACTCACTCATCGTGAAATGGACAGAAAAAAAACCATTGGGGTTTTGCGCAGCGAGCAAGGAAAGGTAAAAAAAAAACCATGGAAACATCGCACTTTTCCTAATTTTATTTAATTCCTTCCTTTTTCAGAGATTAAAGACCGGCCGGTGTAAAAGCATATAACGGCTCTAAAAATAAACCTAAACTCTTACCTTTTGCCACTCTCTTCTTCTCTTTTTCTCACTACACACTCTCTCTTATAATACATACATTTTTTCTTTTATATAGTCAATCCGTACTAGTGTTTATTTAGTAATTTATGTTATTCAACTCAAAATCAAAAAGCCGGTCCACAAGGAAATACTTTAAAAAAAATATATGTATATTATAATTATGCTTATTAATAATATATTTCATTAATATAAACTTAATAAATTATATCACTAATATAAACTTGACACATCACTACACTAAGTATCATAAAATATAGTAAAAAAAAACATTAATAATTATATATATTTTGATTTATTTACAATTATTAAATCATTAATTAATAACATTTAATAACTTGACTTACATCAATTGTAAACATCACTAATACAAACTTGACACATCACTACACTAAGTATTACATAATAGTATAGAAATACTAATAAACTATTTACATTGATTCGTAAATAAAATAAATATATATAAATAACATTTAATACCTTGATTTAAATAAATTAAATGTAAATATTAATCACATCATTATTAATTATACAATGTCAAGTCAATCAATCAATCAATCAAAAATTAGTACTGCAAAGATGAATACTAATAATAAGAAACATGATAACAATAGAAATATTACATCAATATTTAAATTAAAAAAAAAATATATACATTGCAAAATATATTTATAAATATTGATAAATATCATCATAGTATTACAAGAAACAAGTAGAAGAAGTACATAGTAATAGTTCCATCAAATAAAAATATAATTTAATTCAAAGGTAGTAATATCATATCATATCATATCATATCATAACACAGTTAATAGATTACCTTAAATTATATATCATGTATATTAAAAATAAATAATAATTAATTATTTATTTGAATTGTAATTTAATTATTTTAACATATTTTAATATGTTATCATAACTTTAAAAACTAAGTTTAATATACTTTAAAATATTAACAAAAAGTAACATAATAATTTACTAATAATAAAAGCAAAAGGAATAGTAATACATAAATGTTAATGATAATAAACTAATGTGAATTTATTATAGAATTTCGACAACGGCCATATCATGTTAAAAGAACCAATTCTCGTCCGATCATTGCAGTTAAATAACATTGAGCCAGGTCAGTACTTGGATGGGAGACCGCTTGGGAACACCTGGTGCTGTTGTCTTTTTAGACTTTTTTTTACTTCATATAATATATTTCTAAAGTATTAATTACAAGGAATTATTATTTTATCTTCAGGAAATCTTATTATATTTTAAAAGGTTACAATTTCTTAATGAATCCAAACATTAAAATAATATAATAAGATAAAGGATAAAATTTCCCATTTAATTTAGGAATTACAAATTACATTTGTTAAATGAAATGGAAATTATTAAATTCAATAAAAATTAAATCAATTTGAAAGAATTTATATATCTTTTAATCAACAATTATGTTAATTATCTTTACATATGAAGAAGGGTAACAAACATTAAAGCAGACAAAATATAAAGTTATCTTCTTTCCTATTCACTTTAAGTAAATATCATTGAACCAATAAAAGTTTGTAAATTAAAAATACTACAATTTTGATTTTATAAACTCTTCTTATTCTTCATTGGTTCAGGATATATTCACGGATATGTGTCGAAATTAAGACCTTATTGGAAACATCTATATCTCCGAAACCAATAAAGAATAAGACTTGAGATTTTAATACAATGTTCCTAAATAGATTATCTATCTTTTTATAAAGTTACAATTTGTCTCTACGACAGCTGTTAAAAAAGTTATTCCACGACAAAGAAAAAATATAGGATTTCCATATGTAGTAAATACTATGTATATATTTAATATTAAATTAAATAGATAATGTGTTTGAAATTTTTGTTTTAGCAAAAAGTCTTTGAACCAAAACCTTATTTTTTCTACCTTAAGAAAAAATACTATTTTATCAGTTTGTGACGTCAGAGAACTAGTTTTGGATTAAATTACAACTTCTTCGGGAAATGATTTTAGAGGAAAGTCATTGGAACAAAAAAGATAGATCTTATGTCAGAGAGTAACTTTGATGTAATATACTTGCCCATCAAAGCAAGGGTTCAATAGTTATGGTCAGTAGAAAATGACCAAAAATTTGCAAAAATTGGCAATATTGATTTTAGCAAAAAGTCATTGAAACAAGAAATGTGGAGAACAACTTTTTAGAATGTATCCAATTGAAAAATTGAAAATCGGTTCATAAACAAAAAAGTTATTTAAAGCGGTGTAACTTTTAAGATTTTAAAATATTTAATTTTATAAACTCTCTATTACATAAGTTGTAATCTTAGTATTATAGAATATTACTCCGTTTTTCTGAGATAAGTATGATTATTTTAATATTACTTCTACTTCATCATCTGAATGGGATTATTCAAATATAAAAATGTTATAATAATCAAATTAAATATTATAAAAAAAAAATACTTACCTATCATTAACCATGGATATTGATTGTAGTACTTACATTTAAATTCAATAATTATAGAAGTAAATAATTAGAATATTCTTTTTCATTTTCAATAATTAAATACATACATTAATAGAATAATAATTTATAATTAACATTGTACATATTTGCCACGTGGGTTATTCAAATCATAACATAGCTAAATATATTTGTTTTCATACGTCATAGTTATAACACAAAATAGGGAAGTCACTATGTTTTAATATTGTAATTCAATATCATTCAGATTACTTAAAAATAAATCAATACTGCCCACCTTATAATAGTCACATGTATTTCATAAACAATATGTAAACACTAGCTGCTCTTAAGCAAATTAAAGTAGAGTATTCTCGAATTTTAAAGAGAGAGAAAGTTGACTTTAAGAAATGAAACATTATTGTGTATTGTAAATGGTATGTATTTAGATATAATAATTTAATTATTATGTTATCTTATTTCAGTGCCATACAGAAAAAAGAAAACTTACAACTATTGGAACCATGAAGAGACCTTATAGGATAATATAAACTCATATGTGAAGATTCTTTTCGAAAATAATTATCTTACAACATTCATTTATCAATTGTAATATATTTTATATATTTAAATTCAATTATAATTATCTATTACTTCATTAATTCAAAACATACTTTGTTTATTTGTTAGATTTGTATATAAGTGTCACGTGGGTTATTGATATCATAGCATTGCTGAATTGGGTTGTTTTCATACGTCATAGTAAAATAGAAATAGGGTAGACAACATATTTGAGTAATGTACTTCAATTTAATACTTTCATTGTTATAAAAAAAAATTAACACTGCCCACCTTATAATTGACACATGTATTTGATAAAAACAATAAAGTAAATATTCAATGTCTTTTGACTCTGAACCAGGAATTATATTTCAAGTAATAAGTTTAACAAATGGTATGTATTTAGGTAAAATAATATTTAATATGTTAATTATAATAAAAGTTAATATAAAATAAATACTAATTACAACTAATGAAAACTCAAATTCTAAAATATCAATAATAAATTGCAATTATTTTAATAAAAGTTATACATATTATGTTACATAGTATTATTGCAAATCAAAGTTTACAAATCCATTCAGTCTATCATGATTTATATCAACTTCAATAATCCATCCAAATTTTTGATATTAGAAAAAAGTTATTGAACCAAAAAATGTACAAAACAGTTTTATAGATAATATCCAATTTAAATTTTGAAAATCAGTCAACTAACTCAAAAGTTATTTAAAGTGGAGTAATAATGACAAAAATAAATTACTTTGATCATAAATAAATATATTTTCAACATCAATCAAGTACAATTTCATTACCCAAATTCAAACACTGATATTTTCATAGTATCTGAAATAAATTATAAAAACATTAGGGAATTCAAAGTAGAATAAAGAAGACAAAGTTACAATAACAAACTACCACATTGGAAAAAAATAAGTAAATAAATAAATATTCAACAACTTCCAATGACGTAATGTAAACAACTGTTTTAAATCAAAACAATCATGATGTCATTTCCTGTTTGAGGAAAAAAATTCTTAATAATAATTATTTCAATATAAATTCAAAAATCAATACTTAAAACACTTAAGGGTAAGAGTCATTTCTACTATTGAAATTTTACAAACCAATTCCTTTAATTGTACGTTATTTTATTTCAATGTCATAAAGGAATAAATTCATCATTCACGTTCAGGTT
>CAVMGB010000119.1:27500-35000 GCA_963680855.1 Lepeophtheirus nordmannii | reverse complement strand
AGATGCGGCCCCAGTCAAGGTGTACTTGGACAAGTTGCTAAAACATGATAAGACAATCCCGAACACTACATTCCACACTACCGAGATGGCAGGCGGTTCAGTGATGGGCTTCACCCTGTTCATTCGCCATTACTAAGGGTATCACAGTTGTTTTCTTTTCCTCCGCTTATTAATATGCTTAAATTCGGCGGGTAGTCTTGCCTAATCTCAGGTCGAAAATGAATGGGGGAGCACTTGATTTCTCTAAGTATGCGAAATCAACACCTCATTTTTAATTCAATTCGAAACCATTGAAGATCATTCCCTTCTTTTCATTCAATTAAAGGAATAAATTAAATATTTGAAATAGAGAGTTGAATGACAACTTTAACACTATACCGGGATAATGTTATTTACGCCAGGTCTTAGATGAAATTAATCATTAAGTTGGCAATAACAAACCGGCTGATTGACAAATTAAAAATCAAATCAAGAGTTAAGTTACAACCTCCTTCAAATACTTTTTTTTATCCTTTTAAGCGCAGTGGAATAAAAAGTTAAAAAAGTATTTTAACGGGAATGTCAGTTACAGTATCAAAAGAACATATACTTTAAAGCCACTGGGAAAACAATTTATTCCCAGGAAAAGCTCAATCCTTCTATTGAATTCACTTTTAATAAAAAAAGATAAAAACAAAGAAGATGTCTTTGAAACCGACCCTGAGCCAGACATAGATTGTAACAAAGTTACAATCTGCAATATGCGTTCAATATGTCGATGTTCATGTGTCCTGCAGTTCACATTCCGACTCGCAGCTAGCTGCGATCTTCATCGACCCCCGAGCCAAGTGATCCACTGCATAGCGTTGTGTATTCAATTGGTTTTTTATTAACTTAAATAAATAAATTAATAAAGGTTAAAAAAGTGACGGTAAGGTACTTCATTTATTTCAATTTTTATGAATAAAAGAAAAGAAAAAACGAAGCAAAAAAAGAAAAAACTTATTAAACTGAATTTGAAACAAAGTTCAGGGAGCAAGATGAGGCGAATCCTACTTACGCAGTACATTTCAACACTGCACCTCAACGCTAAAATAAACTTATTTCAAATATGTTTTTGCCTATGTTAACAACGACACTCAGATCATTGAAGGCTTGGGTTTGCTTTTTAAGTTTCATAAACTTTAACCCTTCAATGAATTAAGACTCTTGAATAGAACATTCAAGAAATAAAACAAATCAGGAATTAAAAAAGAAACTAAAAAACCTTTCGTTTTTAATGAATTTTTTCTTAAGAAAGAAAAAAACTCGTTAATGATCCTTCCGCAGGTTCACCTACGGAAACCTTGTTACGACTTTTACTTCCTCTAAACGCTCAAGTTTGGGAGTCTTCTCGAACAGCACTGAGAGGTTGCCCTCCAGAGGTTCGATCCAAATACCTCACTAAAACGTTCAATCGGTAGTAGCGACGGGCGGTGTGTACAAAGGGCAGGGACGTAATCAACGTAAGCTTATGACTTACGCTTACTGGGAATTCCTGGTTCACGGGGAATAATTGCAAGCCCCGATCCCTACCACAAGGGGGTTCAACGGGTTACCCGAACCTCTCGGTCAGGGAAGACACGTTGATCCCTTCAGTGTAGCGCGCGTGCAGCCCAGAACATCTAAGGGCATCACAGACCTGTTATTGCTCAATCTCGTGCAACTAGACGTTGCCAGTCCCTCTAAGAAGATTTGTTAGCTCAAAAAAAATGAAGCTAACACTATTTAGCAGGACAGAGTCTCGTTCGTTATCGGAATTAACCAGACAAATCACTCCACCAACTAAGAACGGCCATGCACCACCACCCACCGAATCGAGAAAGAGCTCTCAATCTGTCAATCCTTCCAGTGTCCGGGCCTGGTGAGATTTCCCGTGTTGAGTCAAATTAAGCCGCAGGCTCCACTCCTGGTGGTGCCCTTCCGTCAATTCCTTTAAGTTTCAGCTTTGCAACCATACTTCCCCCGGAACCCAAAAGCTTTGGTTTCCCGGAAGCTTCCCGCAGAGTCGTAAAAATAAACAACTGCGGATCGCTAGCTGGCATCGTTTATGGTTAGAACTAGGGCGGTATCTGATCGCCTTCGAACCTCTAACTTTCGTTCTTGATTAATGAAAACATTCTTGGCAAATGCTTTCGCAGTAGTTAGTCTTCAGACGGTCCAAGAATTTCACCTCTGTCGTCTGAATACTAATGCCCCCGACTGTCCCTATTAATCATTAAGTCGATTTCTGAAAACCAACAAAATAGAAACGACTTCCTATTTCATTATTCCATGCACGAATATTCAAGCATTTAAAAGCCTGCTTTGAGCACTCTAATTTTTTCAAAGTAAACCCGACAGTATCCCGAGACACCCTTTGAAAGGCACCATCGAAACCTCTGCCGAAATAAACGCGAGACAAGACAGCAGTTACATCAAACATGATGAACCCCTCCTTACTCACCGAAATCCAACTACGAGCTTTTTGACCGCAACAACTTTAATATACGCTATTGGAGCTGGAATTACCGCGGCTGCTGGCACCAGACTTGCCCTCCAATTGTTCCTCGTTAAAGGATTTAAAGTGTACTCATTCCGATAACCGGGCCTCGGATGAGTCCGGCTTCGTTATTTTTCGTCACTACCTCGGTCTTCGACCATTGGGTAATTTGCGTGCCTGCTGCCTCCCTTAGAAGTGGTAGCCGTTTCTCAGGCTCCCTCTCCGGAATCGAACCCTGATTCCCCGTTACCCGTCAAAACCACTGTGGGCGTCTATGCCACAGTCGACAGTTGATAGGGCACACCTTAGAAGGATACGTCGCCGGCGTAAAGCCATGCGATCTGCAAATGTTATTCAGAGTCACCAAGTTTTTAAATTGGTTTTGATCTAATAAAAGCATCCCTCACGTAAGTTCGGGATTTTTGCGCATGTATTAGCTCCAGAATTACCGCAGTTATCCAAGTAACTGAGAATATCCAGTATATTAGGTGTGATTTAATGAGCCATTCGCGGTTTCACCTTAATTAGGCTTGTACTTAGACATGCATGGCTTAATCTTTGAGACAAGCATATGACTACTGGCAGGATCAACCAGGTAACTTTTTATATTTTTGCGAAGATCAATTGTAAATAACCGGGGTTACTACGTTCAATCTACCAAAAGTATTTTCTCTTTTCAATTATTTTAAAAAAATAAAAGAAAAAAAAAACCTTTTACAAAGAATATAAAAAAGTTTTTTATACATCAAACATTTCGTTAAAAATGTCCGTCAACTGAATTAGATTTCTCGTTCAGTTAATAACAACTTTCTTTATCGAGGTATTTTATTCCGCTAGAGAACAAAGCCTTTAAACAATAATTTATATTTCGTACCATAAATATTTTGAGTTAAAAAGCCCATAAAAAACAGACTCACTCATCGTGAAATGGACAGAAAAAAAACCATTGGGGTTTTGCGCAGCGAGCAAGGAAAGGTAAAAAAAAAACCATGGAAACATCGCACTTTTCCTAATTTTATTTAATTCCTTCCTTTTTCAGAGATTAAAGACCGGCCGGTGTAAAAGCATATAACGGCTCTAAAAATAAACCTAAACTCTTACCTTTTGCCACTCTCTTCTTCTCTTTTTCTCACTACACACTCTCTCTTATAATACATACATTTTTTCTTTTATATAGTCAATCCGTACTAGTGTTTATTTAGTAATTTATGTTATTCAACTCAAAATCAAAAAGCCGGTCCACAAGGAAATACTTTAAAAAAAATATATGTATATTATAATTATGCTTATTAATAATATATTTCATTAATATAAACTTAATAAATTATATCACTAATATAAACTTGACACATCACTACACTAAGTATCATAAAATATAGTAAAAAAAAACATTAATAATTATATATATTTTGATTTATTTACAATTATTAAATCATTAATTAATAACATTTAATAACTTGACTTACATCAATTGTAAACATCACTAATACAAACTTGACACATCACTACACTAAGTATTACATAATAGTATAGAAATACTAATAAACTATTTACATTGATTCGTAAATAAAATAAATATATATAAATAACATTTAATACCTTGATTTAAATAAATTAAATGTAAATATTAATCACATCATTATTAATTATACAATGTCAAGTCAATCAATCAATCAATCAAAAATTAGTACTGCAAAGATGAATACTAATAATAAGAAACATGATAACAATAGAAATATTACATCAATATTTAAATTAAAAAAAAAATATATACATTGCAAAATATATTTATAAATATTGATAAATATCATCATAGTATTACAAGAAACAAGTAGAAGAAGTACATAGTAATAGTTCCATCAAATAAAAATATAATTTAATTCAAAGGTAGTAATATCATATCATATCATATCATATCATAACACAGTTAATAGATTACCTTAAATTATATATCATGTATATTAAAAATAAATAATAATTAATTATTTATTTGAATTGTAATTTAATTATTTTAACATATTTTAATATGTTATCATAACTTTAAAAACTAAGTTTAATATACTTTAAAATATTAACAAAAAGTAACATAATAATTTACTAATAATAAAAGCAAAAGGAATAGTAATACATAAATGTTAATGATAATAAACTAATGTGAATTTATTATAGAATTTCGACAACGGCCATATCATGTTAAAAGAACCAATTCTCGTCCGATCATTGCAGTTAAATAACATTGAGCCAGGTCAGTACTTGGATGGGAGACCGCTTGGGAACACCTGGTGCTGTTGTCTTTTTAGACTTTTTTTTACTTCATATAATATATTTCTAAAGTATTAATTACAAGGAATTATTATTTTATCTTCAGGAAATCTTATTATATTTTAAAAGGTTACAATTTCTTAATGAATCCAAACATTAAAATAATATAATAAGATAAAGGATAAAATTTCCCATTTAATTTAGGAATTACAAATTACATTTGTTAAATGAAATGGAAATTATTAAATTCAATAAAAATTAAATCAATTTGAAAGAATTTATATATCTTTTAATCAACAATTATGTTAATTATCTTTACATATGAAGAAGGGTAACAAACATTAAAGCAGACAAAATATAAAGTTATCTTCTTTCCTATTCACTTTAAGTAAATATCATTGAACCAATAAAAGTTTGTAAATTAAAAATACTACAATTTTGATTTTATAAACTCTTCTTATTCTTCATTGGTTCAGGATATATTCACGGATATGTGTCGAAATTAAGACCTTATTGGAAACATCTATATCTCCGAAACCAATAAAGAATAAGACTTGAGATTTTAATACAATGTTCCTAAATAGATTATCTATCTTTTTATAAAGTTACAATTTGTCTCTACGACAGCTGTTAAAAAAGTTATTCCACGACAAAGAAAAAATATAGGATTTCCATATGTAGTAAATACTATGTATATATTTAATATTAAATTAAATAGATAATGTGTTTGAAATTTTTGTTTTAGCAAAAAGTCTTTGAACCAAAACCTTATTTTTTCTACCTTAAGAAAAAATACTATTTTATCAGTTTGTGACGTCAGAGAACTAGTTTTGGATTAAATTACAACTTCTTCGGGAAATGATTTTAGAGGAAAGTCATTGGAACAAAAAAGATAGATCTTATGTCAGAGAGTAACTTTGATGTAATATACTTGCCCATCAAAGCAAGGGTTCAATAGTTATGGTCAGTAGAAAATGACCAAAAATTTGCAAAAATTGGCAATATTGATTTTAGCAAAAAGTCATTGAAACAAGAAATGTGGAGAACAACTTTTTAGAATGTATCCAATTGAAAAATTGAAAATCGGTTCATAAACAAAAAAGTTATTTAAAGCGGTGTAACTTTTAAGATTTTAAAATATTTAATTTTATAAACTCTCTATTACATAAGTTGTAATCTTAGTATTATAGAATATTACTCCGTTTTTCTGAGATAAGTATGATTATTTTAATATTACTTCTACTTCATCATCTGAATGGGATTATTCAAATATAAAAATGTTATAATAATCAAATTAAATATTATAAAAAAAAAATACTTACCTATCATTAACCATGGATATTGATTGTAGTACTTACATTTAAATTCAATAATTATAGAAGTAAATAATTAGAATATTCTTTTTCATTTTCAATAATTAAATACATACATTAATAGAATAATAATTTATAATTAACATTGTACATATTTGCCACGTGGGTTATTCAAATCATAACATAGCTAAATATATTTGTTTTCATACGTCATAGTTATAACACAAAATAGGGAAGTCACTATGTTTTAATATTGTAATTCAATATCATTCAGATTACTTAAAAATAAATCAATACTGCCCACCTTATAATAGTCACATGTATTTCATAAACAATATGTAAACACTAGCTGCTCTTAAGCAAATTAAAGTAGAGTATTCTCGAATTTTAAAGAGAGAGAAAGTTGACTTTAAGAAATGAAACATTATTGTGTATTGTAAATGGTATGTATTTAGATATAATAATTTAATTATTATGTTATCTTATTTCAGTGCCATACAGAAAAAAGAAAACTTACAACTATTGGAACCATGAAGAGACCTTATAGGATAATATAAACTCATATGTGAAGATTCTTTTCGAAAATAATTATCTTACAACATTCATTTATCAATTGTAATATATTTTATATATTTAAATTCAATTATAATTATCTATTACTTCATTAATTCAAAACATACTTTGTTTATTTGTTAGATTTGTATATAAGTGTCACGTGGGTTATTGATATCATAGCATTGCTGAATTGGGTTGTTTTCATACGTCATAGTAAAATAGAAATAGGGTAGACAACATATTTGAGTAATGTACTTCAATTTAATACTTTCATTGTTATAAAAAAAAATTAACACTGCCCACCTTATAATTGACACATGTATTTGATAAAAACAATAAAGTAAATATTCAATGTCTTTTGACTCTGAACCAGGAATTATATTTCAAGTAATAAGTTTAACAAATGGTATGTATTTAGGTAAAATAATATTTAATATGTTAATTATAATAAAAGTTAATATAAAATAAATACTAATTACAACTAATGAAAACTCAAATTCTAAAATATCAATAATAAATTGCAATTATTTTAATAAAAGTTATACATATTATGTTACATAGTATTATTGCAAATCAAAGTTTACAAATCCATTCAGTCTATCATGATTTATATCAACTTCAATAATCCATCCAAATTTTTGATATTAGAAAAAAGTTATTGAACCAAAAAATGTACAAAACAGTTTTATAGATAATATCCAATTTAAATTTTGAAAATCAGTCAACTAACTCAAAAGTTATTTAAAGTGGAGTAATAATGACAAAAATAAATTACTTTGATCATAAATAAATATATTTTCAACATCAATCAAGTACAATTTCATTACCCAAATTCAAACACTGATATTTTCATAGTATCTGAAATAAATT
>CAVMGB010000119.1:15000-22500 GCA_963680855.1 Lepeophtheirus nordmannii | reverse complement strand
AGTGCAACCTATCCACTAAATCACACATAAGAAGTAATGTCTGGTTAAAGATCATTGAAAACTCCTCATTGGACTCTAATGATAAGTCTGAATCTTAGGAACCTCTAACTTCGAGGTACTCCTCCGTTTACCACTACACAGTTTCACGTACTCTTGAACTCTCTCTTCAAAGTTCTTTTCAACTTTCCCTCACGGTACTTGTTTGCTATCGGTCTCGGGGTGATATTTAGCCTTATGAGGAGCTTACCTCACACTTTGAGCTGCACTTTCAAGCAACTCGACTCTAGGGAAAAGTCAGCATATAAAAGCAAACTGTCGTACGGGCCTATCACCCTCTATGAGATGCGGCCCCAGTCAAGGTGTACTTGGACAAGTTGCTAAAACATGATAAGACAATCCCGAACACTACATTCCACACTACCGAGATGGCAGGCGGTTCAGTGATGGGCTTCACCCTGTTCATTCGCCATTACTAAGGGTATCACAGTTGTTTTCTTTTCCTCCGCTTATTAATATGCTTAAATTCGGCGGGTAGTCTTGCCTAATCTCAGGTCGAAAATGAATGGGGGAGCACTTGATTTCTCTAAGTATGCGAAATCAACACCTCATTTTTAATTCAATTCGAAACCATTGAAGATCATTCCCTTCTTTTCATTCAATTAAAGGAATAAATTAAATATTTGAAATAGAGAGTTGAATGACAACTTTAACACTATACCGGGATAATGTTATTTACGCCAGGTCTTAGATGAAATTAATCATTAAGTTGGCAATAACAAACCGGCTGATTGACAAATTAAAAATCAAATCAAGAGTTAAGTTACAACCTCCTTCAAATACTTTTTTTTATCCTTTTAAGCGCAGTGGAATAAAAAGTTAAAAAAGTATTTTAACGGGAATGTCAGTTACAGTATCAAAAGAACATATACTTTAAAGCCACTGGGAAAACAATTTATTCCCAGGAAAAGCTCAATCCTTCTATTGAATTCACTTTTAATAAAAAAAGATAAAAACAAAGAAGATGTCTTTGAAACCGACCCTGAGCCAGACATAGATTGTAACAAAGTTACAATCTGCAATATGCGTTCAATATGTCGATGTTCATGTGTCCTGCAGTTCACATTCCGACTCGCAGCTAGCTGCGATCTTCATCGACCCCCGAGCCAAGTGATCCACTGCATAGCGTTGTGTATTCAATTGGTTTTTTATTAACTTAAATAAATAAATTAATAAAGGTTAAAAAAGTGACGGTAAGGTACTTCATTTATTTCAATTTTTATGAATAAAAGAAAAGAAAAAACGAAGCAAAAAAAGAAAAAACTTATTAAACTGAATTTGAAACAAAGTTCAGGGAGCAAGATGAGGCGAATCCTACTTACGCAGTACATTTCAACACTGCACCTCAACGCTAAAATAAACTTATTTCAAATATGTTTTTGCCTATGTTAACAACGACACTCAGATCATTGAAGGCTTGGGTTTGCTTTTTAAGTTTCATAAACTTTAACCCTTCAATGAATTAAGACTCTTGAATAGAACATTCAAGAAATAAAACAAATCAGGAATTAAAAAAGAAACTAAAAAACCTTTCGTTTTTAATGAATTTTTTCTTAAGAAAGAAAAAAACTCGTTAATGATCCTTCCGCAGGTTCACCTACGGAAACCTTGTTACGACTTTTACTTCCTCTAAACGCTCAAGTTTGGGAGTCTTCTCGAACAGCACTGAGAGGTTGCCCTCCAGAGGTTCGATCCAAATACCTCACTAAAACGTTCAATCGGTAGTAGCGACGGGCGGTGTGTACAAAGGGCAGGGACGTAATCAACGTAAGCTTATGACTTACGCTTACTGGGAATTCCTGGTTCACGGGGAATAATTGCAAGCCCCGATCCCTACCACGAAGGGGGTTCAACGGGTTACCCGAACCTCTCGGTCAGGGAAGACACGTTGATCCCTTCAGTGTAGCGCGCGTGCAGCCCAGAACATCTAAGGGCATCACAGACCTGTTATTGCTCAATCTCGTGCAACTAGACGTTGCCAGTCCCTCTAAGAAGATTTGTTAGCTCAAAAAAAATGAAGCTAACACTATTTAGCAGGACAGAGTCTCGTTCGTTATCGGAATTAACCAGACAAATCACTCCACCAACTAAGAACGGCCATGCACCACCACCCACCGAATCGAGAAAGAGCTCTCAATCTGTCAATCCTTCCAGTGTCCGGGCCTGGTGAGATTTCCCGTGTTGAGTCAAATTAAGCCGCAGGCTCCACTCCTGGTGGTGCCCTTCCGTCAATTCCTTTAAGTTTCAGCTTTGCAACCATACTTCCCCCGGAACCCAAAAGCTTTGGTTTCCCGGAAGCTTCCCGCAGAGTCGTAAAAATAAACAACTGCGGATCGCTAGCTGGCATCGTTTATGGTTAGAACTAGGGCGGTATCTGATCGCCTTCGAACCTCTAACTTTCGTTCTTGATTAATGAAAACATTCTTGGCAAATGCTTTCGCAGTAGTTAGTCTTCAGACGGTCCAAGAATTTCACCTCTGTCGTCTGAATACTAATGCCCCCGACTGTCCCTATTAATCATTAAGTCGATTTCTGAAAACCAACAAAATAGAAACGACTTCCTATTTCATTATTCCATGCACGAATATTCAAGCATTTAAAAGCCTGCTTTGAGCACTCTAATTTTTTCAAAGTAAACCCGACAGTATCCCGAGACACCCTTTGAAAGGCACCATCGAAACCTCTGCCGAAATAAACGCGAGACAAGACAGCAGTTACATCAAACATGATGAACCCCTCCTTACTCACCGAAATCCAACTACGAGCTTTTTGACCGCAACAACTTTAATATACGCTATTGGAGCTGGAATTACCGCGGCTGCTGGCACCAGACTTGCCCTCCAATTGTTCCTCGTTAAAGGATTTAAAGTGTACTCATTCCGATAACCGGGCCTCGGATGAGTCCGGCTTCGTTATTTTTCGTCACTACCTCGGTCTTCGACCATTGGGTAATTTGCGTGCCTGCTGCCTCCCTTAGAAGTGGTAGCCGTTTCTCAGGCTCCCTCTCCGGAATCGAACCCTGATTCCCCGTTACCCGTCAAAACCACTGTGGGCGTCTATGCCACAGTCGACAGTTGATAGGGCACACCTTAGAAGGATACGTCGCCGGCGTAAAGCCATGCGATCTGCAAATGTTATTCAGAGTCACCAAGTTTTTAAATTGGTTTTGATCTAATAAAAGCATCCCTCACGTAAGTTCGGGATTTTTGCGCATGTATTAGCTCCAGAATTACCGCAGTTATCCAAGTAACTGAGAATATCCAGTATATTAGGTGTGATTTAATGAGCCATTCGCGGTTTCACCTTAATTAGGCTTGTACTTAGACATGCATGGCTTAATCTTTGAGACAAGCATATGACTACTGGCAGGATCAACCAGGTAACTTTTTATATTTTTGCGAAGATCAATTGTAAATAACCGGGGTTACTACGTTCAATCTACCAAAAGTATTTTCTCTTTTCAATTATTTTAAAAAATATAAAAGAAAAAAAAAACCTTTTACAAAGAATATAAAAAAGTTTTTTATACATCAAACATTTCGTTAAAAATGTCCGTCAACTGAATTAGATTTCTCGTTCAGTTAATAACAACTTTCTTTATCGAGGTATTTTATTCCGCTAGAGAACAAAGCCTTTAAACAATAATTTATATTTCGTACCATAAATATTTTGAGTTAAAAAGCCCATAAAAAACAGACTCACTCATCGTGAAATGGACAGAAAAAAAACCATTGGGGTTTTGCGCAGCGAGCAAGGAAAGGTAAAAAAAAAACCATGGAAACATCGCACTTTTCCTAATTTTATTTAATTCCTTCCTTTTTCAGAGATTAAAGACCGGCCGGTGTAAAAGCATATAACGGCTCTAAAAATAAACCTAAACTCTTACCTTTTGCCACTCTCTTCTTCTCTTTTTCTCACTACACACTCTCTCTTATAATACATACATTTTTTCTTTTATATAGTCAATCCGTACTAGTGTTTATTTAGTAATTTATGTTATTCAACTCAAAATCAAAAAGCCGGTCCACAAGGAAATACTTTAAAAAAAATATATGTATATTATAATTATGCTTATTAATAATATATTTCATTAATATAAACTTAATAAATTATATCACTAATATAAACTTGACACATCACTACACTAAGTATCATAAAATATAGTAAAAAAAAACATTAATAATTATATATATTTTGATTTATTTACAATTATTAAATCATTAATTAATAACATTTAATAACTTGACTTACATCAATTGTAAACATCACTAATACAAACTTGACACATCACTACACTAAGTATTACATAATAGTATAGAAATACTAATAAACTATTTACATTGATTCGTAAATAAAATAAATATATATAAATAACATTTAATACCTTGATTTAAATAAATTAAATGTAAATATTAATCACATCATTATTAATTATACAATGTCAAGTCAATCAATCAATCAATCAAAAATTAGTACTGCAAAGATGAATACTAATAATAAGAAACATGATAACAATAGAAATATTACATCAATATTTAAATTAAAAAAAAAATATATACATTGCAAAATATATTTATAAATATTGATAAATATCATCATAGTATTACAAGAAACAAGTAGAAGAAGTACATAGTAATAGTTCCATCAAATAAAAATATAATTTAATTCAAAGGTAGTAATATCATATCATATCATATCATATCATAACACAGTTAATAGATTACCTTAAATTATATATCATGTATATTAAAAATAAATAATAATTAATTATTTATTTGAATTGTAATTTAATTATTTTAACATATTTTAATATGTTATCATAACTTTAAAAACTAAGTTTAATATACTTTAAAATATTAACAAAAAGTAACATAATAATTTACTAATAATAAAAGCAAAAGGAATAGTAATACATAAATGTTAATGATAATAAACTAATGTGAATTTATTATAGAATTTCGACAACGGCCATATCATGTTAAAAGAACCAATTCTCGTCCGATCATTGCAGTTAAATAACATTGAGCCAGGTCAGTACTTGGATGGGAGACCGCTTGGGAACACCTGGTGCTGTTGTCTTTTTAGACTTTTTTTTACTTCATATAATATATTTCTAAAGTATTAATTACAAGGAATTATTATTTTATCTTCAGGAAATCTTATTATATTTTAAAAGGTTACAATTTCTTAATGAATCCAAACATTAAAATAATATAATAAGATAAAGGATAAAATTTCCCATTTAATTTAGGAATTACAAATTACATTTGTTAAATGAAATGGAAATTATTAAATTCAATAAAAATTAAATCAATTTGAAAGAATTTATATATCTTTTAATCAACAATTATGTTAATTATCTTTACATATGAAGAAGGGTAACAAACATTAAAGCAGACAAAATATAAAGTTATCTTCTTTCCTATTCACTTTAAGTAAATATCATTGAACCAATAAAAGTTTGTAAATTAAAAATACTACAATTTTGATTTTATAAACTCTTCTTATTCTTCATTGGTTCAGGATATATTCACGGATATGTGTCGAAATTAAGACCTTATTGGAAACATCTATATCTCCGAAACCAATAAAGAATAAGACTTGAGATTTTAATACAATGTTCCTAAATAGATTATCTATCTTTTTATAAAGTTACAATTTGTCTCTACGACAGCTGTTAAAAAAGTTATTCCACGACAAAGAAAAAATATAGGATTTCCATATGTAGTAAATACTATGTATATATTTAATATTAAATTAAATAGATAATGTGTTTGAAATTTTTGTTTTAGCAAAAAGTCTTTGAACCAAAACCTTATTTTTTCTACCTTAAGAAAAAATACTATTTTATCAGTTTGTGACGTCAGAGAACTAGTTTTGGATTAAATTACAACTTCTTCGGGAAATGATTTTAGAGGAAAGTCATTGGAACAAAAAAGATAGATCTTATGTCAGAGAGTAACTTTGATGTAATATACTTGCCCATCAAAGCAAGGGTTCAATAGTTATGGTCAGTAGAAAATGACCAAAAATTTGCAAAAATTGGCAATATTGATTTTAGCAAAAAGTCATTGAAACAAGAAATGTGGAGAACAACTTTTTAGAATGTATCCAATTGAAAAATTGAAAATCGGTTCATAAACAAAAAAGTTATTTAAAGCGGTGTAACTTTTAAGATTTTAAAATATTTAATTTTATAAACTCTCTATTACATAAGTTGTAATCTTAGTATTATAGAATATTACTCCGTTTTTCTGAGATAAGTATGATTATTTTAATATTACTTCTACTTCATCATCTGAATGGGATTATTCAAATATAAAAATGTTATAATAATCAAATTAAATATTATAAAAAAAAAATACTTACCTATCATTAACCATGGATATTGATTGTAGTACTTACATTTAAATTCAATAATTATAGAAGTAAATAATTAGAATATTCTTTTTCATTTTCAATAATTAAATACATACATTAATAGAATAATAATTTATAATTAACATTGTACATATTTGCCACGTGGGTTATTCAAATCATAACATCTAAATATATTTGTTTTCATACGTCATAGTTATAACACAAAATAGGGAAGTCACTATGTTTTAATATTGTAATTCAATATCATTCAGATTACTTAAAAATAAATCAATACTGCCCACCTTATAATAGTCACATGTATTTCATAAACAATATGTAAACACTAGCTGCTCTTAAGCAAATTAAAGTAGAGTATTCTCGAATTTTAAAGAGAGAGAAAGTTGACTTTAAGAAATGAAACATTATTGTGTATTGTAAATGGTATGTATTTAGATATAATAATTTAATTATTATGTTATCTTATTTCAGTGCCATACAGAAAAAAGAAAACTTACAACTATTGGAACCATGAAGAGACCTTATAGGATAATATAAACTCATATGTGAAGATTCTTTTCGAAAATAATTATCTTACAACATTCATTTATCAATTGTAATATATTTTATATATTTAAATTCAATTATAATTATCTATTACTTCATTAATTCAAAACATACTTTGTTTATTTGTTAGATTTGTATATAAGTGTCACGTGGGTTATTGATATCATAGCATTGCTGAATTGGGTTGTTTTCATACGTCATAGTAAAATAGAAATAGGGTAGACAACATATTTGAGTAATGTACTTCAATTTAATACTTTCATTGTTATAAAAAAAAATTAACACTGCCCACCTTATAATTGACACATGTATTTGATAAAAACAATAAAGTAAATATTCAATGTCTTTTGACTCTGAACCAGGAATTATATTTCAAGTAATAAGTTTAACAAATGGTATGTATTTAGGTAAAATAATATTTAATATGTTAATTATAATAAAAGTTAATATAAAATAAATACTAATTACAACTAATGAAAACTCAAATTCTAAATATCAATAATAAATTGCAATTATTTT
>CAVMGB010000119.1:0-10000 GCA_963680855.1 Lepeophtheirus nordmannii | reverse complement strand
TGCGCCTCCGGTGTTAATCAAAGGATCATCCCTGCATTTGCTTTCACTACGCCTTTAGGTTTAGTTACACCCAATGACTCGCATACATGTTAGACTCCTTGGTCCGTGTTTCAAGACGGGTCGGAGGAGCCACCGACCTACTCGCCGTTCAAAAGATCTTAAGCCGTGATAAATGAAAAATCACTCGTTATACGAGCTTAAGAGATCTATCTTTCGTTTACACCATCCCCTACAAAGCTTGAGTCACAGGGCTTAAACAAAGTCCGAAGATTTCATCTAAACTTCACCCATGGTCAAATCAGTCCATAAGGAATGGCTAACGGCGTAAAAGGAACCCAAGAAGTGCAACCTATCCACTAAATCACACATAAGAAGTAATGTCTGGTTAAAGATCATTGAAAACTCCTCATTGGACTCTAATGATAAGTCTGAATCTTAGGAACCTCTAACTTCGAGGTACTCCTCCGTTTACCACTACACAGTTTCACGTACTCTTGAACTCTCTCTTCAAAGTTCTTTTCAACTTTCCCTCACGGTACTTGTTTGCTATCGGTCTCGGGGTGATATTTAGCCTTATGAGGAGCTTACCTCACACTTTGAGCTGCACTTTCAAGCAACTCGACTCTAGGGAAAAGTCAGCATATAAAAGCAAACTGTCGTACGGGCCTATCACCCTCTATGAGATGCGGCCCCAGTCAAGGTGTACTTGGACAAGTTGCTAAAACATGATAAGACAATCCCGAACACTACATTCCACACTACCGAGATGGCAGGCGGTTCAGTGATGGGCTTCACCCTGTTCATTCGCCATTACTAAGGGTATCACAGTTGTTTTCTTTTCCTCCGCTTATTAATATGCTTAAATTCGGCGGGTAGTCTTGCCTAATCTCAGGTCGAAAATGAATGGGGGAGCACTTGATTTCTCTAAGTATGCGAAATCAACACCTCATTTTTAATTCAATTCGAAACCATTGAAGATCATTCCCTTCTTTTCATTCAATTAAAGGAATAAATTAAATATTTGAAATAGAGAGTTGAATGACAACTTTAACACTATACCGGGATAATGTTATTTACGCCAGGTCTTAGATGAAATTAATCATTAAGTTGGCAATAACAAACCGGCTGATTGACAAATTAAAAATCAAATCAAGAGTTAAGTTACAACCTCCTTCAAATACTTTTTTTTATCCTTTTAAGCGCAGTGGAATAAAAAGTTAAAAAAGTATTTTAACGGGAATGTCAGTTACAGTATCAAAAGAACATATACTTTAAAGCCACTGGGAAAACAATTTATTCCCAGGAAAAGCTCAATCCTTCTATTGAATTCACTTTTAATAAAAAAAGATAAAAACAAAGAAGATGTCTTTGAAACCGACCCTGAGCCAGACATAGATTGTAACAAAGTTACAATCTGCAATATGCGTTCAATATGTCGATGTTCATGTGTCCTGCAGTTCACATTCCGACTCGCAGCTAGCTGCGATCTTCATCGACCCCCGAGCCAAGTGATCCACTGCATAGCGTTGTGTATTCAATTGGTTTTTTATTAACTTAAATAAATAAATTAATAAAGGTTAAAAAAGTGACGGTAAGGTACTTCATTTATTTCAATTTTTATGAATAAAAGAAAAGAAAAAACGAAGCAAAAAAAAGAAAAAACTTATTAAACTGAATTTGAAACAAAGTTCAGGGAGCAAGATGAGGCGAATCCTACTTACGCAGTACATTTCAACACTGCACCTCAACGCTAAAATAAACTTATTTCAAATATGTTTTTGCCTATGTTAACAACGACACTCAGATCATTGAAGGCTTGGGTTTGCTTTTTAAGTTTCATAAACTTTAACCCTTCAATGAATTAAGACTCTTGAATAGAACATTCAAGAAATAAAACAAATCAGGAATTAAAAAAGAAACTAAAAAACCTTTCGTTTTTAATGAATGTTTTCTTAAGAAAGAAAAAAACTCGTTAATGATCCTTCCGCAGGTTCACCTACGGAAACCTTGTTACGACTTTTACTTCCTCTAAACGCTCAAGTTTGGGAGTCTTCTCGAACAGCACTGAGAGGTTGCCCTCCAGAGGTTCGATCCAAATACCTCACTAAAACGTTCAATCGGTAGTAGCGACGGGCGGTGTGTACAAAGGGCAGGGACGTAATCAACGTAAGCTTATGACTTACGCTTACTGGGAATTCCTGGTTCACGGGGAATAATTGCAAGCCCCGATCCCTACCACGAAGGGGGTTCAACGGGTTACCCGAACCTCTCGGTCAGGGAAGACACGTTGATCCCTTCAGTGTAGCGCGCGTGCAGCCCAGAACATCTAAGGGCATCACAGACCTGTTATTGCTCAATCTCGTGCAACTAGACGTTGCCAGTCCCTCTAAGAAGATTTGTTAGCTCAAAAAAAATGAAGCTAACACTATTTAGCAGGACAGAGTCTCGTTCGTTATCGGAATTAACCAGACAAATCACTCCACCAACTAAGAACGGCCATGCACCACCACCCACCGAATCGAGAAAGAGCTCTCAATCTGTCAATCCTTCCAGTGTCCGGGCCTGGTGAGATTTCCCGTGTTGAGTCAAATTAAGCCGCAGGCTCCACTCCTGGTGGTGCCCTTCCGTCAATTCCTTTAAGTTTCAGCTTTGCAACCATACTTCCCCCGGAACCCAAAAGCTTTGGTTTCCCGGAAGCTTCCCGCAGAGTCGTAAAAATAAACAACTGCGGATCGCTAGCTGGCATCGTTTATGGTTAGAACTAGGGCGGTATCTGATCGCCTTCGAACCTCTAACTTTCGTTCTTGATTAATGAAAACATTCTTGGCAAATGCTTTCGCAGTAGTTAGTCTTCAGACGGTCCAAGAATTTCACCTCTGTCGTCTGAATACTAATGCCCCCGACTGTCCCTATTAATCATTAAGTCGATTTCTGAAAACCAACAAAATAGAAACGACTTCCTATTTCATTATTCCATGCACGAATATTCAAGCATTTAAAAGCCTGCTTTGAGCACTCTAATTTTTTCAAAGTAAACCCGACAGTATCCCGAGACACCCTTTGAAAGGCACCATCGAAACCTCTGCCGAAATAAACGCGAGACAAGACAGCAGTTACATCAAACATGATGAACCCCTCCTTACTCACCGAAATCCAACTACGAGCTTTTTGACCGCAACAACTTTAATATACGCTATTGGAGCTGGAATTACCGCGGCTGCTGGCACCAGACTTGCCCTCCAATTGTTCCTCGTTAAAGGATTTAAAGTGTACTCATTCCGATAACCGGGCCTCGGATGAGTCCGGCTTCGTTATTTTTCGTCACTACCTCGGTCTTCGACCATTGGGTAATTTGCGTGCCTGCTGCCTCCCTTAGAAGTGGTAGCCGTTTCTCAGGCTCCCTCTCCGGAATCGAACCCTGATTCCCCGTTACCCGTCAAAACCACTGTGGGCGTCTATGCCACAGTCGACAGTTGATAGGGCACACCTTAGAAGGATACGTCGCCGGCGTAAAGCCATGCGATCTGCAAATGTTATTCAGAGTCACCAAGTTTTTAAATTGGTTTTGATCTAATAAAAGCATCCCTCACGTAAGTTCGGGATTTTTGCGCATGTATTAGCTCCAGAATTACCGCAGTTATCCAAGTAACTGAGAATATCCAGTATATTAGGTGTGATTTAATGAGCCATTCGCGGTTTCACCTTAATTAGGCTTGTACTTAGACATGCATGGCTTAATCTTTGAGACAAGCATATGACTACTGGCAGGATCAACCAGGTAACTTTTTATATTTTTGCGAAGATCAATTGTAAATAACCGGGGTTACTACGTTCAATCTACCAAAAGTATTTTCTCTTTTCAATTATTTTAAAAAAATAAAAGAAAAAAAAAACCTTTTACAAAGAATATAAAAAAGTTTTTTATACATCAAACATTTCGTTAAAAATGTCCGTCAACTGAATTAGATTTCTCGTTCAGTTAATAACAACTTTCTTTATCGAGGTATTTTATTCCGCTAGAGAACAAAGCCTTTAAACAATAATTTATATTTCGTACCATAAATATTTTGAGTTAAAAAGCCCATAAAAAACAGACTCACTCATCGTGAAATGGACAGAAAAAAAACCATTGGGGTTTTGCGCAGCGAGCAAGGAAAGGTAAAAAAAAAAACCATGGAAACATCGCACTTTTCCTAATTTTATTTAATTCCTTCCTTTTTCAGAGATTAAAGACCGGCCGGTGTAAAAGCATATAACGGCTCTAAAAATAAACCTAAACTCTTACCTTTTGCCACTCTCTTCTTCTCTTTTTCTCACTACACACTCTCTCTTATAATACATACATTTTTTCTTTTATATAGTCAATCCGTACTAGTGTTTATTTAGTAATTTATGTTATTCAACTCAAAATCAAAAAGCCGGTCCACAAGGAAATACTTTAAAAAAAATATATGTATATTATAATTATGCTTATTAATAATATATTTCATTAATATAAACTTAATAAATTATATCACTAATATAAACTTGACACATCACTACACTAAGTATCATAAAATATAGTAAAAAAAAACATTAATAATTATATATATTTTGATTTATTTACAATTATTAAATCATTAATTAATAACATTTAATAACTTGACTTACATCAATTGTAAACATCACTAATACAAACTTGACACATCACTACACTAAGTATTACATAATAGTATAGAAATACTAATAAACTATTTACATTGATTCGTAAATAAAATAAATATATATAAATAACATTTAATACCTTGATTTAAATAAATTAAATGTAAATATTAATCACATCATTATTAATTATACAATGTCAAGTCAATCAATCAATCAATCAAAAATTAGTACTGCAAAGATGAATACTAATAATAAGAAACATGATAACAATAGAAATATTACATCAATATTTAAATTAAAAAAAAAATATATACATTGCAAAATATATTTATAAATATTGATAAATATCATCATAGTATTACAAGAAACAAGTAGAAGAAGTACATAGTAATAGTTCCATCAAATAAAAATATAATTTAATTCAAAGGTAGTAATATCATATCATATCATATCATATCATAACACAGTTAATAGATTACCTTAAATTATATATCATGTATATTAAAAATAAATAATAATTAATTATTTATTTGAATTGTAATTTAATTATTTTAACATATTTTAATATGTTATCATAACTTTAAAAACTAAGTTTAATATACTTTAAAATATTAACAAAAAGTAACATAATAATTTACTAATAATAAAAGCAAAAGGAATAGTAATACATAAATGTTAATGATAATAAACTAATGTGAATTTATTATAGAATTTCGACAACGGCCATATCATGTTAAAAGAACCAATTCTCGTCCGATCATTGCAGTTAAATAACATTGAGCCAGGTCAGTACTTGGATGGGAGACCGCTTGGGAACACCTGGTGCTGTTGTCTTTTTAGACTTTTTTTTACTTCATATAATATATTTCTAAAGTATTAATTACAAGGAATTATTATTTTATCTTCAGGAAATCTTATTATATTTTAAAAGGTTACAATTTCTTAATGAATCCAAACATTAAAATAATATAATAAGATAAAGGATAAAATTTCCCATTTAATTTAGGAATTACAAATTACATTTGTTAAATGAAATGGAAATTATTAAATTCAATAAAAATTAAATCAATTTGAAAGAATTTATATATCTTTTAATCAACAATTATGTTAATTATCTTTACATATGAAGAAGGGTAACAAACATTAAAGCAGACAAAATATAAAGTTATCTTCTTTCCTATTCACTTTAAGTAAATATCATTGAACCAATAAAAGTTTGTAAATTAAAAATACTACAATTTTGATTTTATAAACTCTTCTTATTCTTCATTGGTTCAGGATATATTCACGGATATGTGTCGAAATTAAGACCTTATTGGAAACATCTATATCTCCGAAACCAATAAAGAATAAGACTTGAGATTTTAATACAATGTTCCTAAATAGATTATCTATCTTTTTATAAAGTTACAATTTGTCTCTACGACAGCTGTTAAAAAAGTTATTCCACGACAAAGAAAAAATATAGGATTTCCATATGTAGTAAATACTATGTATATATTTAATATTAAATTAAATAGATAATGTGTTTGAAATTTTTGTTTTAGCAAAAAGTCTTTGAACCAAAACCTTATTTTTTCTACCTTAAGAAAAAATACTATTTTATCAGTTTGTGACGTCAGAGAACTAGTTTTGGATTAAATTACAACTTCTTCGGGAAATGATTTTAGAGGAAAGTCATTGGAACAAAAAAGATAGATCTTATGTCAGAGAGTAACTTTGATGTAATATACTTGCCCATCAAAGCAAGGGTTCAATAGTTATGGTCAGTAGAAAATGACCAAAAATTTGCAAAAATTGGCAATATTGATTTTAGCAAAAAGTCATTGAAACAAGAAATGTGGAGAACAACTTTTTAGAATGTATCCAATTGAAAAATTGAAAATCGGTTCATAAACAAAAAAGTTATTTAAAGCGGTGTAACTTTTAAGATTTTAAAATATTTAATTTTATAAACTCTCTATTACATAAGTTGTAATCTTAGTATTATAGAATATTACTCCGTTTTTCTGAGATAAGTATGATTATTTTAATATTACTTCTACTTCATCATCTGAATGGGATTATTCAAATATAAAAATGTTATAATAATCAAATTAAATATTATAAAAAAAAAATACTTACCTATCATTAACCATGGATATTGATTGTAGTACTTACATTTAAATTCAATAATTATAGAAGTAAATAATTAGAATATTCTTTTTCATTTTCAATAATTAAATACATACATTAATAGAATAATAATTTATAATTAACATTGTACATATTTGCCACGTGGGTTATTCAAATCATAACATAGCTAAATATATTTGTTTTCATACGTCATAGTTATAACACAAAATAGGGAAGTCACTATGTTTTAATATTGTAATTCAATATCATTCAGATTACTTAAAAATAAATCAATACTGCCCACCTTATAATAGTCACATGTATTTCATAAACAATATGTAAACACTAGCTGCTCTTAAGCAAATTAAAGTAGAGTATTCTCGAATTTTAAAGAGAGAGAAAGTTGACTTTAAGAAATGAAACATTATTGTGTATTGTAAATGGTATGTATTTAGATATAATAATTTAATTATTATGTTATCTTATTTCAGTGCCATACAGAAAAAAGAAAACTTACAACTATTGGAACCATGAAGAGACCTTATAGGATAATATAAACTCATATGTGAAGATTCTTTTCGAAAATAATTATCTTACAACATTCATTTATCAATTGTAATATATTTTATATATTTAAATTCAATTATAATTATCTATTACTTCATTAATTCAAAACATACTTTGTTTATTTGTTAGATTTGTATATAAGTGTCACGTGGGTTATTGATATCATAGCATTGCTGAATTGGGTTGTTTTCATACGTCATAGTAAAATAGAAATAGGGTAGACAACATATTTGAGTAATGTACTTCAATTTAATACTTTCATTGTTATAAAAAAAAATTAACACTGCCCACCTTATAATTGACACATGTATTTGATAAAAACAATAAAGTAAATATTCAATGTCTTTTGACTCTGAACCAGGAATTATATTTCAAGTAATAAGTTTAACAAATGGTATGTATTTAGGTAAAATAATATTTAATATGTTAATTATAATAAAAGTTAATATAAAATAAATACTAATTACAACTAATGAAAACTCAAATTCTAAAATATCAATAATAAATTGCAATTATTTTAATAAAAGTTATACATATTATGTTACATAGTATTATTGCAAATCAAAGTTTACAAATCCATTCAGTCTATCATGATTTATATCAACTTCAATAATCCATCCAAATTTTTGATATTAGAAAAAAGTTATTGAACCAAAAAATGTACAAAACAGTTTTATAGATAATATCCAATTTAAATTTTGAAAATCAGTCAACTAACTCAAAAGTTATTTAAAGTGGAGTAATAATGACAAAAATAAATTACTTTGATCATAAATAAATATATTTTCAACATCAATCAAGTACAATTTCATTACCCAAATTCAAACACTGATATTTTCATAGTATCTGAAATAAATTATAAAAACATTAGGGAATTCAAAGTAGAATAAAGAAGACAAAGTTACAATAACAAACTACCACATTGGAAAAAAATAAGTAAATAAATAAATATTCAACAACTTCCAATGACGTAATGTAAACAACTGTTTTAAATCAAAACAATCATGATGTCATTTCCTGTTTGAGGAAAAAAATTCTTAATAATAATTATTTCAATATAAATTCAAAAATCAATACTTAAAACACTTAAGGGTAAGAGTCATTTCTACTATTGAAATTTTACAAACCAATTCCTTTAATTGTACGTTATTTTATTTCAATGTCATAAAGGAATAAATTCATCATTCACGTTCAGGTTTCTTAATAATAAAGGTAAGTGAGAAATATTTTATCAATATTAATAATTGTCTTATCTTTTTTTTTCTTAATATAGTGACAAACTTATGAAAACTCAAATTTGAATATTTTTAAATAGTGATTTAAAGTGGAGTAAGTGACATAAATAAATTGATATTACTTATTTTGAAATTTGTTTTATTCTATTGTATCTGAAATAAATTAAAAAACATAAACTAAAAAGTAAATCAATTAATGAACAAAGAAGGGAAAATAAATAAAAACAAAAGGGGGAAATAAATAAACAAAGAAGGTAAATTAATAAAACAAATCTTCAATGTCTTTAAAGCAATATTTAATAAATTGGACACTCCGAAGAAAGGGAGGTAAAATGTCTTCTGACTGTCTTTCACTTTTTGGAATTCTGAAATAAAACCCATGGTAAAAAAGTTAATCAATCCCTGATCAAGAAAAGACAACGTGAAAAAAAACATTGACGAAGTAAATTAATGAACAAAGAAGGGAAAATAAATAAAAACAAAAGGGGGAAATAAATAAACAAAGAAGGTAAATTAATAAAACAAATCTTCAATGTCTTTAAAGCAATATTTAATAAATTGGACACTCCGAAGAAAGGGAGGTAAAATGTCTTCTGACTGTCTTTCACTCTTCGGAATTCTAAAATAAAACCCATAGTAAAAAAGTAAATCAATCCCTGATCAAGAAAAGACAACGTGAAAAAAAAAACATTGACGAAGTAAATTAATGAACAAAGAAGGGAAAATAAATAAAAACAAAAGGGAGAAATAAATAAACAAAGAAGGTAAATTAATAAACAAACAAGGGAAAATAAAATAAATCTTCAATGTCTTTAAAGCAACATTCAATAAATTAGATACTCCGAAAAAAAAAAAGGAGGTAAAATGTTACCGACGCCTCTCAAGCAAATAAAGGTTTTCAAATCGATTGAATTGAAAACGTTAATAAAAATAAAACCCATTTAAAACAATTCATCAGCCCTTTTAAAAAACTTATCCAAGAGACTAGGTTTTGACGGACTTCTTTCATGACAAATTGTTATTAAACACACCTTTTTCATTCATTTCAACTTAAATGAAGATGACTTAACTAACTATCAAGTTAAATCATCTCATCAAAAAGTGAAATCGAAAAAAGTTCTAAGTGCCAGGTTTCATTCAATATTAGTTCTCACTTTCTCTGATAAAATAAAATAATCAGAAAAGAACTTAATAAAAAAAAAAAAAAACATAAGTTCAAAAGACTTTAATTCAAAGTGAAAAAAAAAAAAAATCAAGAAGGAAAAAAGATAAAAAAAAAACTTAAGAACCCCAAGACAAGGAAAAAAAAAAATAACTTAATAAATTAATTTTTCCCCATCCCTTCTTCTCAACAACTTCTTTACCTCCTTTTTTTCTTAGTCTTCACTTTGATTGTCTTTCGACGATCAAAACAACAAATTTAATTTTGGAATTTGTTG
>CAVMGB010000118.1:0-62414 GCA_963680855.1 Lepeophtheirus nordmannii | reverse complement strand
TTTATTCTTTTAAACGCATTCAGATATTCTTTTGGTAAAGGATTCTGGAAGTTTTCTCTTTTTTTTCCGAGTTCGTCATCAGCAATCATTTCTACAATAAATAAAATATCATTTTCTGTTGCTTTTCTAAAGTTCATATTTTCTCTTGTTGCCAACGTTTGTGCAAATTTTCGTTGCTGCAAGGTACGAAATAGCTATGAAATTTGCACGTTGTTAGCCTTTTGTTACTTTTTTATTTCCAAATTAATATCAACTAAAATTTGATCTATTTGCTCTTTTATTCCACCAAAGTAATCCCTCCCATTAGTCGAGTTAATTGTCAAAAAGTAATCTATCAGGTTATTTTCGAATTCAGTCGAATTGAACAATAGCTTATTGTTTAATTTATCAGAAATTGATTTGTGTTTAGAATTGAAACCATTTTCTACTAATACTTTTCGTACACTTCCATTTTTCTTTAAATGCTTTTTCATATCAATTTTCATTGAGAGGCTAGCATCTTCTGCTACTTTCAAATAATCCAAAGCACTTCCAAAAGAAGCAAAACGCTCTCTTAGCTGTTCGTTTTGAATTAAATTTAGGTTCCCAGAACTAATGATATCAGTTAGCACCCCAGTAGAAGGTCTATAAACTACTTCGCCACTAAAAACTGAAAATAATATACTCGATAATTCAACATTACTTATAGTGTCAAGAATGCTATGATCAAACAAAGTCAACATTTTCTTTGATGCATTTATCCGTTCCTGATTACTTTCAATACAGTAATTTATTTCTTTTAAATTAGTTTTAAATTCAGTTTCAAGTGATAACAGATAATCTTGTTCTACATTTCTCTGCTTTTTAAGATTACTATAATTGTTAATAGCAAGGGCAATTAAAATTCCAATTACTACAAGCACAATTTCGCCAATTGCATATTTTAAATACTGTCCAGTTTTGCCCTCTGAGAGTAAATTTCGTCTAATTTTCCTAAAGAATTTTATCATATCTATTTCCCTATCAATTGGGATTTTAAAGTTTGTTTTTAATAAAGACTAACGGTTGTGCAAATTTTCGTTGCTGTAAGGTACGAAATAGCTATGAAATTTACATTTTGTTTATTCAGTCATTATTTTATTATAAACATAACTGCTTTTTATTCCATCCAATACTGTTTTCGATCTGTATTTTTTGGGTGTATCATTTCTGTTTTCTTGCATACCAGAACTGTAACCACTATCAATAAGTATTACTTTCGAGCCAGCGAAATTAAAGTAACTTTCAACGTTATAAAAGTAAGGGTCAATATCTTTAACCTCATCTATTTCAATTGTTTCTCTAACATAGAATATTGTATCTTCTAATTCTAATAAGACTGAATCTAAATCAAGTGTTATGTAGTCCAAATTAGCCACTAGTGCACTTGTATCAAAATCATAAAGCCAAGTGGAATCCATTTCCTTTTGATAATACATATTATCCAATCCTTCTCTAAGGTATAGTTGTAATTGAGTTGAACTGTAGTTAGCACGGAGAATTGAAAGGTACTTATTTTGCATCTTTTTGTACTCAACACTATCAATATTATACAATTCGACATCTGAGTTTGTTATAAACATAAAGGGCGTTAAATAGGCAATTGTACTATCTACTTGTCCAAGTTCATTGTAGCATTCAGAAATTCTGTAGTTAGACTGAATCTTTTCCCAATAACCTGTTCCGATCTTACATTCCCACACATAGTATTTACCTTCTACATCCTTGTAGTGTTTTACTGCGTTTGAATAGTCTTTTTCTTTAAAGTAAATTTCAGCTAATGCTTTGCAACTGGCATTATGAATGATTGTCTTATTTATCGATAAAGTGTCATCTAAAGTTGACAGCAAAACTGACTTAGCTTTATTGTAATCTTCCAACTTGAAATAGCACATTCCATGGTATAGATTTCATGAATTTTTTTATTATTTATTCTATTGCAGTAAAACAATGAACTGTCAATGTCATTGTTATTGTAATGCATTCTGGCTTTTTGCCTTATAATATCAGTTCTTCCTTGCCCATATATTGATGTAGTAGAAAAAAACATAATTATGTATATGGCTATTCTCATTCTTGGTTATTACTTGCAACGTTAGAATAAAACTAGGCATTTATGCCGAACGGCGAAGCAGTGAATTTTATTTTTTGTTAGCCAACGTTTTTAATCATTTCATTTATTCGTCTTTCTGCTTCTAATTTTGAAATCCCACTATAATAGTCTCTAACAAAATCGTGATCAAAATCGTCATGTGGAAAAATTTCAGGTCTATCATTTCCACTTTTGGTTACTACATCACACGGAATTGAGGAAGTAGCGCCATATTCTGAAATATTGCTGCAAAGCCATCCAAAATATTTGGTTTCATGTTCTATACTATCGAAATTCTCCCTATAATCCGAATAGCTGCTTTCACTTAGAGAAACCCAAAGACCATATTCTAAGGTTTCGCAAACATCATGAATTTTTTGTCTTAATGTTACTCTTATAAATCTATCATTTTGATCCTCATAGTTTATTTCGCAAAAATCTGGTTCTAATTTTCCTAACTCCATTTTCTCATTCTCACTCAAGTTGTGGTAATTAGCTGGCGAGTTAAACGCTAAAGCAGGCCATTCCGAATGCTTTTCTCCACATTTTGGACAGATTAAATTTGTTTGCTCTATTTTTTTGCTTTTCCACAACATTAATCTATGCTTCTACTTTACGTTTTTCGAGTTCTGCTTCAAATACCAGTCTTCTTCTTTTCGAGCTTCTACGACCCTTATTGAATTTTGCGTTTTTTTCGTCCTCAATTAATTCTGCAATTACAAATTCAATTTCGTTATTACTTAGTTCATTGGGCTCTTTAAAATGGAGTTCATCTCCAAACTCGGGTAATTCTAATTTTTGATTTTCTAATTCATTAATCCTGTCAATTGGTATTTCAGTATCAACTTCGCCCAGATAATAACCAGATTTTGGTAATTCATTCTTCTCAATGATTTTCAGATATTCATTCAAAATTCTTTTTTCGACAAGTATTTCTCCTCCACCAAATTGGTGTCGATCTGACATATCTTTTTTAACACCTGAAATCCAGTATTCATTTCCGCTTTCAATGTCAAAATAATTTCCACTTATTCCCGTTCCGCTTAAACTTTGAAAAGCTTTTCCGTCAAAGTAGATTGTTTTTCCACTTTTTGAGTAGGAAACTAATCCTATCCACGCATTTCCATTGTCAGAAAATCCGCTTTTAATTTCTAGATATTTTATTTCAGTTCTCATCTTGCAATGGTGGGTAACGTTTGATTATATTACTGTTTGCATTAGGGCGGAAAGTAAATAGATAACCGCCAAGACATTGTTTAGCTAAACTAGTCATTTTCCGAAGGCTTTTTTGGTAAACTCATACTGTGTTTATAGATTTCGTTTGTTAAACAATTGTTAATACTAAAAGCGCGATCAGCCCACACAGAATAAAACCATCTCTTAAGTTGTTGAATTTCATCAACCATGCAGTAATACTTAAAGCAACAGCTATAATAACCATTACAACAACATAGGTTCTCATTCGCTCAAACCCTTTACCTAAGTTATCCAAAGCTCTTGTTATTCCTTCTTTGTCCGACGGTTCTAACTGAACACTATCAAAAAGTTTCCAAACAAGCAATCCAACTATGCAGTATATAAAGATAGCAAGGGTCGAAGTAACATAATCTCGTTTTATAGTTCTATCTGATTTCTGCACAATTTAAGTCATTATATACCTTTTGTAATAAAGCATAACGGCTGTGTATGTTGTTGTTGTTGTTGTTGTTGTTGTTGTTGTTGTTGTTGTTGTTGTTGTTGTTGTTGTTGTTGTTGTTGTTGTTGTTGTTGTTGCTAGCTCAAAGGGCGCAATGCAATATATATATTGTTATGTTTAGTTTTTATTAATATAATTTGTTTTTACCAAAGTGTCAGTGTCAAATATATCCACTTTTACTACATTGCTGTTCAAGTCGTAATTATGCCATTTACCTTGTTTTAGTCCTAAACTATAATTTCCTTTTGTTTTTAGCTCTTCTTCAGAGAACCACAGTTCATAATTTCCGTCTAATTTATTATTACTATAGCTCTTCTCTTCGAATACACCACCCCATGGGAAATATGTTGTCTCTTTACCATTAAGTAATCCATTTTTGAAGTTAGAAGTAGTTAATAAATTCCCCTCATCATCATAATAATTCCATTCTCCGTGTGGTAAACCTGCTTCTATTAATCCTTGGAATTCCATTTGACCATTTGGATGATTGCAAAATGAAGTTCCTGAAAATAGAGAATCGTTGAAATAATATTTTTCATCACTAAATTCTAAATAGTATGTACTTATTGCCACAGTATCTCCTTTTATTGGTTCAATTATTAAAATACAATAAATTACTATTGGTATGATAAAAACTAGGATCAAGTCAATCTTCTTTATTCCAAAATAACTTCTAACTGCTGTAGTAAAAAAGAATATAATTAATGCTGTAAAAAGAACCGTTGTTATTATAATTGACAACCAATGAACTTCGACAAACTCATAGTGTAACGAAAACCAAACAAGCCCAAAAATAAGTTGAGAAGTTAAGCCTATCCAACCCCATTTTCTTTGTTTTAAAATGGCTATTAAACTCAATAACCCAAAAATTAAAAAAGCAATCATTAAAAATGTTAATGCAATATCTATAGATGTTAAATTGCTGAAATTTTCAGATGTTTCAATTATTCGTCTTACTAATGCAATGGAAGAAATAATTAGTAGACAAACTGAAATGAAATTAATAATTCTTTTGGGATACATTTGACTCATTTAACTTTAAATTCTTGTGAATAAAAATACGCATACTTTTTTGCTCCAATTATACATAACGGTTAAATAAAATTAGGCATTTATGCCGAACTGCGCTAGAGGTGAATTTTATTTGTTGTTATGCTTTTTTTACTTTTTATCATTCATTAAAACCCTGAAATATTCGTACTGTTTAGTTCTTATCGCAGGATACTCTTCATAAGCGGTAAACATAAATGTACCAAATTCCTTAACTAGCGCTGGGTATTTTTTCTTCATGTACTCAAACAAAATTTCAACCTCTTTTCTAGTCTTTTTCTTACCGAGTGGTACTTTAGAAATATAAATGATATTTGGAGTTACATCACTTTGAGTTTCTATAAAATCAATATTAATAATGTCAAATATCGAATCATTAACATTCCATTTTTTTATTTCAGAAATCAGTTTAATATTCTTTTGAAGTTTTTGCAAAGTGTCCATTATATCTAATGAAAGGCTTGTTGAAGTTCCTTTACCTAAATAGGAAAGACGATATGCCATATTCAAAGCAATAAACTGAGTAAACTTTGATTCTCTTTTCCCCCATTCATCAGCAATTTCCTTATAATAATTTGCATTTTTTCCATTTATAGAATTAGTATTTATTTCAATGCTTATTAATTTATATTCACCTTTTTCAAGTCCAAGTTTTATTGTAATAGCTTTTGATAAAGGCTTACTTACCGCTTGATAAATTGATAAAGCCTGATTACTAATTCCAGCTACTGTGTAAAATTGCAAATATGTCGGATTTTTCTTATCAACAGAACCACCAGTCGAAAATTTACCCATTTCAGGTTCCGTTGAATAAACAACTTTTTTTGCATCTAGAAATGTAACTTTATCAATGTCCTGAATCATACCAGCTATTATCCCTCCAATTTCTGTAAATGAAACAAAAGGCGTCGCCTCTTTAAATTTGGAATGACATGACTCCCAAAAGCCTTTTATGTCGTTATTGGCAAGTTTAGTTAAGTATTCTTGAGAAGATTTTTTTATTATGCTTTGATCTGGTTTTTCTAATTGATCCCAATCATATGCAATACCAATTGATACGGAGCCAAGTGATGAACTATTCTTAATGTTTTCTGTCTTAGTTTTATATCCTTTTAATAAATTATCAAAATATACTTTTTCAAATTCGGTCTGTAATTTCAAAGAGTCGAGAAAGGACAGCGAGTCTTTGTCTTTGAATAGACTTGTAGTGTCTAAATATTGTTTGTATGAAATATCATATTTAACATTGAAATCTTCATTTTGTGCTTGAAGCAAGTTTGCAATTGAAATTGCAACAATAAATACTAATATTTTCTTCATTTTAATTTTAAATGTGGTATAACGTTTATTGTATGGTGTGTATCCCGTAGGGTATGAACTATACACCTTGTCGTGGTGTTGTTTTATTATTTCTTCCTTCTATTAATTTTCTTGCAATGGTTGAACAATGCTCTCTACTTCCTAAAACACCGATTGTCTCTGTCTCTATTTTATAAAGTCTTTCAGCAATTTCTTTTTCTGCCTTTTTATGAATCAGCATTGAGAAAATTTCTGGGACATAACTTTGGTATTCATCTCGTGGTGCCACGTCATTAACTCCAATTGGATCCCAATCATTCCAAAGAATTTCATCAACGATCTTATATAGAACTTTCTGTTCGTTATTCATTTTTCCAATTTTGAACTTCTCCTAAATTGATTTCAAATTCAGATTTCTTCCCTGTTCCAAGATATTCTTTCTCAAAAATTATTGAGTCATTTTCAAACTTCAATGGTTTTATTAATCCTTTATCTGCTTTAGAAATTCTAGCAAATTTTTTCTGATTCAAATCAATTAAGGTCAAAGTTGTTATTGGTCCTCTTTTATAATCAGTCGTTAACCATTCCTGAAGAGCAAGAAATTTAGAATCTGGATGCCATTTAAACTGAAATCCAAAAATCCTATTTGGAATCAAATCACCATCTAATTTCAGTTTGTAATATTCTGGTCCAAATCGTATTTCTCCTTCAAAAATGAAGTCAAACCTATGAGTTTTACCTGGCGATTTATATGCTCCTATATTTTCATTCATCTTTTACTGCACCACAACGGTTGGCTATATTTCTGTTTGCATTAGCGGAATGTAAATAGATAACCGCCAAGACATTGTTTAGCTAAACTAGTCATTTTTATTATTCTAAACCATGTTTTGGTGTACTTTGCAGATAAGTAAAACAGTTGACTGTAAATGTAAATTGAATTTAGGTGTTGTTAACTACTGCTTTCTTTATTTTAAGATTCTGGGTGCAGTGGTTTGCAACACCTTTTATTTTTGTGTTCGTTTTATTCTGCTAAAATGCGGTTCAACTCTCTTTTATAATCTTCATTATCCGTCATTCCATTGTGGCCTTGTCCAGCCAGTGTTATTAATTCAATGTTATTTCCAAACTCCTCTTTTAATTTCAGAGAAGATTCATAAGTAATAATATTATCTAGGTCTCCATGAAAAATTGATATTGGCATTTCGCAATTCCTTAAGTAGTCGTTGGTAGAAAATTTATACTTTAAAATAAAGGTTGGTAAAAACCAAAATTTCTGTTGTATCAAATCTTTTAAACTATAGTATGGAGCCTGTAAAATTAAACGCTTTGGGTTGTTATCAGAAGCCAACTTTGACGCTAGGCCTGTACCAATAGAGTAACCCAATATTACAACGTTTTCTTCATTGTACTCTTCTAATAGTTGGCTATAGATAATTTGATTATCCCAAAACATTTGTTCTTGGCCGCTAATTACACCTTCACTTTTTCCGTACCCTCTGTAATCAAGTAGGAAAACATCATAATTTAAATCCACATAAGTTTTTGCCACATTGCCCCAAGTACTTAAAGAACCAGCATTTCCGTGCAGATAGAAAATTAGACCTTTGCTGTTTTCCGACTTAAATAATAAACCATTGAGTAACTTTCCGTCTGATGTTTTAAAGTTTAATTCTGCAAAATTTTGTTCGAAACTAAACACATAATTGTTTTCTAATTTTTGCGGAAAGAAAATCAGTTTTTCTTGATAGAAATATAGTATTCCACACAAGGCAGCATATAGTACTATAATTACTTTGAAGAAGTTTAATATTCTCTTTTTCATTCAATTCTGCCTTCTCGCTTTTATGACACGCAAAGTTTAGTATATGGCAAGTAGGGCAGTAGAAAGTAATAAACTCTCGTGTTTGCTCTGAGCCAAAACGTTGTATTCTGTTTTTAATTTATTTATTCTTAAAAGCCAAATCAACTATTTGGCGGTGTTTGTAATTAGCAGGGAACTTTCCTTAAGTATTAAAAAGCCTGGTGCAACTCTAAAAACTAATTCATTATCAGAGTCTTGATTGTCTCGGTTCATTTCATCAAGATGAGTATTCACAATTTTATTAGCTTCTAATTCTGTCATATTTACTCAAAGTTTTACACGTGCCTATGTTGTCGTTGCTAGCTCAAAGGGCGCAATGCAATATACATTGTGCTATACTTAGTTTTTTATCATGTTGATTATTAACTTTACTATAATATCTCTTTGTTCAGGAAGACTTTGGGCAACTGCTAGAGCTAATGCCGGCAATGTAATTTCACTTATTTTTCTTTCACCTTTTAAATTAACATGAAAATTATTTTGCTCTAGAAACCAAACAAATAAAAATGATCCGATTCTTTTATTTCCATCACTGAAAGCATGCCCTTTAACTGTTGAATATAAGAGTTGAGCTGCCTGCTCCTCAATTGTTGGGTAAGCAAGTTGTCCAAACGCTGTTTGAGAAATACTACCTAAAATACCAGCGAAAGACTTATCTTTTTCATTCCCGAAAACTGGGGCAGCTTCCCCTTTTGCCATTAATACTTGTTTTAACTGTTCAATTGCTTCTTTAACTTCATTATAGTTGATTATATATATAATATCTTGACTTAATCCTTCCTTTGAGAGGTCATCAGAATCATATTTACTTAATAATTCAAATGATTTTGAATAATCAGTGATAATGGTTAGAAATCCCTCTGTTAAAACCTTCTGTTCATGTATGGCTTTGTTATGTAATTTGTTTAAAGACTGTTCAAGCTCTTTAATTCTAGATTTTTTTGATTCTAAGAGAACTTTATTAATTGAATATCCTTTGATTAAGTATTCCTTTAATTTACTAGTTGCCCATTTTCTAAATTCAATTCCTACTTTTGATTTTATGCGATAACCTACCGAGATTATTACATCTAAGTTGTATAAGTAAACTGTTCTGGAAACTTTTCTGTCACCTTCGGTTTGAACTTGGCGGAATTCCCGCCAAGTTGCGTTTTTGTCTAGTTCTCCTTCAGAATAAATGTTTTTAATATGTCCACCTATTGTCCTCCTAGCTTTTCCAAATAAGTTCATAATCTGTTGTTCGGTTGCCCAAACAGTATCATGATCTCCGTCCAAAACTACTTGAAATTCTGTATTGCCTTCATTCGGTTTGAATATGACTAGTTCACTATTCTTTATTCCTGAAACATTCATAACTCAAAAATACAGTTTTATTGATTAAGCCTAACGTTTGAATAAAATTAGGCATTTACGCCGAACAGCTTTGCTGTTATTTCTACTTCTTGTTAGCAATAGTTTTAAATATTTAAATAAGTCCAAACGTTCAGTTCATCATAAGATTTTGAAACATTATGATTATCGTTTTTTTTCCACAACTCAACCGTTTGCAACTTGTTTTCGAGTTCGAGAAGTCTAATTCCTATTGCCAAATTATTTAATTCAAATTCGGCTTTAACATCAAGTTCAAGATATTTCTCAGGTCTATGATTGTATAAGCTTTTATTTATTCCAAGTAGTTCTAATTTTCGTAACTTTCCATGTTCTTTTTCTAATTCTAGAATTTTATTTTTAACCAATTCGGCATATGGTAATTGATTTTGTTCAACCATACTTTCTAACAATTCAAAATTAGAATTTTCGATAATTTGAAATACGTCTTGAATTAGCAATGAATCATTAGTCGTTACTTTAGGTTGGTTCTTTATCCATTCGATTGATCGATTTCCTTTAAAGTCAAATTGATTAGAATATATCATGTCTCCATTTCTATAAATCTCTAATTGAATGGTATCGCCATTTTCCCGAATCCAAGTGCATTGGTTGTGTTTTTTGCCGTTTCTTGCTTCTCCGATAAACGTAATATTATCGTCACCAGTAATATTTACTTCTCCACTATATGGTGATTTGTCTGCACTGTTAACTATTAAATTTGTAGGTTTTTCTAATAAGATTTTTTCCTCAACTGTGCTAGAACAGCTACAAACAATACCAGACAAAATAAAGACGATATAAATAAGTGTATATTTCATTCGTTTCAATTAATGCTAACGTCTGGCTAGACTTCTGTTTGAATTAGCGAAAAATGTAAATAAATAACCGCCAAAGCATTGTTTAGCCAAATTAGTCATTTTTTTATTCTAAACCTTGTTTTGGTGCACTTTCAGATAAGCAAACTACTCATTAGTAAATGCATATTGAATTTAGTTTTTGTTAGCATTAGTTTTCTACAACTTGAATAACTCTTTTATATCATCTGTTAATTCGCTGTATTGAAAATAATCGTATTGGTAATACAGATTCGTATCTTTGCCAAAGCCCCTCAAATGCTTAACTAAGTTATTCTGTTGGTCATACTTGAATGATTCCCATTCTGTGATTCGTGAAGAATCATTCTGTGACTGTTTATCGTGACGAGTTTTAGATATAAGATTGCCATTCTCATATTCGTAAATCCAGGTCATTTCCCTTGTGGATTTATCTTTGGTTTCCTTTTTGGAAATAACTTTACCTTCTTCATTATAAGAATACTGGTAATGCCTGTTTCCTTTAGTTTCAATTTTAGAATTAGGCGCATTATAGTATATGATTTTTTCTGATTTGATATTGCCAAGAATGTCTTCCTCAATCTGTTTTTGCAGGTTCCAGTCGCTATCATAATAATTAGTAAAAAACCTGTGACTGGCAATGTTCTTAGAAGGTGCGAATGTATGATATTCAATCTGGTTTCCTAAAGAATCATATACATATTCATCAGCTAAGTAAACGTTATTTTGCTTAATAATGGATTCATGAGTCAGAAGTTCATTTTCCCAACGGTGGGTCATGTTAATGCTGTCACCTTTCCAATTTAGAAGTAATTCAACTATGACTTTTTTATCATCACAATGTTTTTGAATTCCAGAAATTCTTTTTGGTGTGTCAGAAGTCCATATCCATTCTATACGGTAAATTCCAGTACAGTGATTTTTCAAATCCAATAATTCCGCGTTAGGATTGTCACAAGAAATTATAAGTGATGACAATAAGAGCACTAGTACAAAAGTTTTCATTTGGCTTTGGGTAATTAATGCTAATGTTTAACATAGAATACGTTTAAATGCATTTTACATAGTGTTAGCAAATGTTTTTATTCATTTATATCTAATGTGCAGAACTCATTTTTGTCACAATTAAGGGTTAATTTAGTCTTATTGGAAAGCTCAAGAGTTAGTTTAATCTCTGGTAAAACCCAAGATTCAACTCTAGCTTCTTTGATAGTCATTCCACTAATCCATTTTTTGTATTCTATCAGTATATCATCACCTTCTTCTGCATCATCTAGTGATTCATCATTATCATATTCATCAACTCCACAATAAACACCATCAATAAAAATTCTAAACCAAGAATTATCTGATTTCAGCCATATCAAAATCACATCCTTGGTATTCTTATCATGGAGGCTTTTTAGATTTTTTAATTCTTTACCAATTAATCCTTGAATTTCACCTTCATAATGTTGAAATAGACGTTTCATTTTTTAAATGTTTTACTTCGTTTAGGTGTTAGGAATTCTACCGGAAAAAAATCTTTACTAATTCCGAGCAATCAAATTCAAATTTTGGTCCACTTGATTGATGATTCCAACCATTTTTTATAGCTTCTCTAATGCAAACTTCGATTATGGAAGGTGTGATTTGAAACTCGTTATTTTCTGTGAAATATGACCTTGAATAGCCAATAGTTAGTATTAAAAGTTGCCCACCATCAGTGTTCTTGACAGGAATTCCTAATTGACCATCATGAATTTCGCTCCAACTGACCTTTTTTCGAACCTTCCATAGAAATTCATTCCCATCAATTACTATTTTTCTGAATCCTTTTTTAGGTAATGACATTTGTATAAATATTTGCTAACGGTTAGGCTATGGTTAGTATGGGAATAAAAGTAGTGAACTTTTGATTAAAGACTTGGCCAAAATTTTTTATCCGTAGAACACTGTTTTTATTGGATTGTTTTTTATGTAATCTTTTGTGGTCTTATCTGGATAAATATGGCTTTCGTTGTTGTTAATTCCTTTGCAAATTCCAATCGCAATATTTTTTGGCGTCGATTTCTCTGTTTCCGTTTCTTCAGGTACCATACTCGTATCCACGTAACCAATGTAAGTCGCCATAACCTTAATGTTCCTTTCCCCTAATTCCTCACGAATTGTTTCGGTCAGTACGTGCGAAGCAGATTTTGAAGCACAATAAGTTCCTAGTCTCTTTACAATGGCTAGAGCGCCAAGAGACAAAATATTTACTACTCCAGCATTTTCTAATTTTTCTAAATTCGGGAGAAATGAATTTATCATATCAATAAGCCCGATATAATTAACTTTCATTTCCATTAATGCAGCTTGACTACTTTTTTCGGCAATGAATGGCACTTTAAATTCCACTCCAGCATTGTTAATTAGTAAATTTGTGTCAGCACATTGTTCAGCACATTCCATTATTCGTTTAAAATTTGTAACGTCTAGCTCTACTGGAAATACTTTATCATAATCTTTAAATATATGATTTAGATTTTCTAATTTGAGTCCAGTTGCATAGATTTTTTTTGCTCCTTGTTTCAAGCATTCATCAATTAAAGCAGTACCAATTCCGCCATCAGCTCCTGTTATTAAAATTGTGCTGTCTTTTATTTTTGTCATTCAGTTTGTATTTGGGTAATTACTGCCAATGTTTGAATAAAATTAGGCATTTATACCGCACAGCTTCGCTGTGAATTTTATTTGTTGTTAGCATTAGTTTTTTCTAATTCATTCCATATGTGCTCCATTTCTGGCAAGTACCAGCCTTTTTCATTCAATTCTTTCAACTGAACGTCTATATTTAAAACATTAACTGGAGCAAGAGATTCATTGTCTAAAATATTTATGCATTCTCTAATGTCCTTAAGGATTTTTGTTGACTTAGTCCAAGGGTAAAAATTGTAATGACTTATCAGTTTATTCCAAGTTATGTATCTTCTAATATCAAATTCTTTCTTTTCATACTTCTTTTGCAGTGATTTTAATTTACCATCATTGACTTCAAAATCTTCATAATTATAAACCATAGGCTCATAAAGTATGTTAACTACAATGTCACCAAAACTTAGTGGTCCTTGCGCCAGTTTGTTCCAGTCATAATAAATTCTTACTGTCCAATTATCAACGATTTTTAATAAACCAACGTATTCTCCAAATTGCTCAACTTGATATCCATTCGAAAGAAAGGATTGGAAAAGGTTTCCTTGATGTATAGATTTATGTTTTTTCTTCCCAAGTCTATCATGAATTATTACAAATGGCATAACTAAAACAATTAGACCTAAAGAGATTTTTAAAGAGTAGAATAAGTCCCAAGAAAATAGGGCAATTAAGCAAAAGAAAAATATAAATGCAATAATTCCTGAAATAACATATGTATTGCCATCCAATTTGTAATGCTTAGCACCTATTTTTTTAAATGATAATAACTTCATGTTTATTAATGCCAACGCTTGAATAAAATTAGGCATTTATGCCGCACAACTTCGCTGTAATTTTAACTTGTTGTTGTAAGTATTTTATTTATTTCTAAAATGGGAACTGAGCCTCCCCCAAATTGTTTTCTTTGGTTTAATGTTTTCGAAATAATTGGAATGAAACTCAACATTTTTTTCAGTCTTAATTAATTCTGAAGCCAATTGCATTGGATCAAAATCGTCTTTATAATCTGAAATTGTTTTTATCCTTTCTATAATTTCATTCTCCTCCATTCTTAAACGAGTTGTATTATAACCCGCTTTTTCCAAAATGTTTATATAACCGAAATTTCCTAACTCAATTTGGTATCCCTCCCATAAAGTTTCTAATTCAGCTTTGAGCCCTGTTATACTTTGGTTAATTAAAAGTAATTTTTCATCACAGTCAATTAATATGATATCCCATATGTCAACGTTCAATTCAAGTAGAAATTCTGATGAAGGTTTTTTAACCATGATTGTGACAAGTTGTTCACCCAGTAAAGCTAATTGTTCATTCGTCCCTGTATAGAGTTTCTTTAATTGATATTCATTGTCATTTTTTAGAATGACTAAACAAGATATATATTCTCCTATCGAGTCGTTTGTAACCCTTTCTGTTGCAATTTTTTCGAAATCCTGTTCTTGCTTGGAAGTGTAATCTATTCCTAATTCAACCTCTATATTATACATTTCTTTTTCTGCAAACTCTACCTCCCAGCCATCCCATTGTTCATTAAGTTGTTCCAGATATTTTAGTCTTACTGAAAACACATACAGGTGTTCTATTTCCCAAAAAACAAGCTTTTTAGTATCTATGTCTACATATACACAGCCTTCTATCCATGGTTCAGATATTAACTCGCTTCTTTTTTCAAATTGTCTTATAAACTTGATGAATTTATTAGGTCCAAGAAGAAGATCGTTTACTATGTCGTTTGCCCTCCAGTGAGTATAGAAAATATCTACCTTATTGTTTGATTTTATGATGTAATTCCCTCTTTGTCCCATCTGTTCTATGGTTTACAATGGTTGTGTAAAATTTCGTTGCTGTAAGGTACGAAACAGCTATGAAATTTACATTTTGTTAGGCACTTTTTCATTGTTCTTTTCTAATAATATTATCTGGTACTCTGAAGACTTCAGAAGGTATTTCAATATTTTCCTCACAGCTAACAAGCATATATGTTAGTTTAAATTCAGGCATCTCAATAATTTTTTTGATATAAAGAGAGTGAGATTGACTTAAATAATCTGAAAAAAAGAATTCTTTGTAGTTACTAAATTTCTTATGTTCAATATGAAGTGTATCTATGTTGTAGAAGAATGTTTGATTTACAACATAATTCCTATCAAGATTATCTGAAGCTGAGTATTTTATTACACTACAGTCTACATTGTTAATAATTGTGTTTTCTAGATTCTCTTTAGAACTTAGTTCTAGTATGTTGGTTCCTAAATTATAGTGATATAATGTGTCTAAATTTTTCCACTTGCAAAAAAGGTGATTTGAGCTATGGTCATAAATTTGGTAATCATATCCCTTTGGTCCACTGCCGTAGTAGTCGAAGCGAATGTTACCAATCTTATCAATTGACATTTGAAGACTGTCACCAAATTTTCGAGTAAGATAATCAGTAACATATTCAGTAAGGGAGGCAGAAGTAATTTCTAAATCGATTTTGTAAGTATATTTTGAAGCCTTAGAATTTGAAAGAGTTCTAGCGCAAGAGATTGCAATTAAAACGCCAAGGACAACTGTTATATATGAAAATTTACTCATTTATTGCTAACAATATTTTTATATCCTGTACCCCAAAATTTCTTTCCTATGCTTAATGAAATGAAGGAGCTTTTAGAAATTAGATTCTCATTTTGAACTAAATCAATTAATCCATGATCGTATGTAATACTTAAAAAATAGGGAGCTTTTCCACCCATAGCGTAGAATTCTCTTCCTAAACCAAAAACCAGTGAGTTGTTAATCATTGGAGTATCATTTTTAGCATTAAGTATAAATTGGGTTCTTGCTCCTGCTTGACAATAAAAGGCATTTAAAAAAAGCTCTAATTTAAAAGTCAATGGTATATCTATGGTCCTAAACGTATATTTAGAATTATTTATACTGCCACTAAATTGGGTATAATTTATTTCACCATAGATACTATAAATATCGCCGCCCACTAGCCAATCACCAACAAGTCCAGTTGAAAACCCAAAATTTAAATCTTCAAATTCGTTAACGGTGGAAACAATGGGAGCTACTTTGATCCCCCAAAGTGAATGCGAAAACCTCTGCGAATGAAGTGACGTCAGAAACACATTGAATGTTATAATTAGTGCAATCGTGTTTTTCATATTGTGTTCTAACGTGTAGTATTTGGCGGTGTTTGTTAAAGGTAATGAACTTTTGGCTAGCACAAGCGCCCTATTTGTTACCATCTGACTTTATTCTATTGGTCTGATTGTTAGTTTGTTTATAAAGTACAGTAAGGTTGAAGAAAATACAACCATAAATGAAGCTCCGATATATAAGGAGCTGTCATTCTGAATCACTCCAATAACAATATCTCCAATGTTCATTACAAGATAAAATATATAAGATAATTTCAACATTGGAATTGACTTTCTAACTACAGAATATAAGAAGATAAAGCCAACTGTAAATTGTCTAACTGCCCACATTTGAATTAGATAATCAATGCCTTGTGTACTTAAATCAACTGTTTTAATTGCGTTTTCAGGTTTGAATAATAATACCATACATACAATAAAACCTAAACCTGCAAATAGAATTGTAACTATCAGAATCCATAAAGGAATTTTATTTTTAGAATTTTTCATTATTCAGCTATTATTTTTTCCATCATTGGTATTACCATTTTCCAACCTTGTTTAGATTCCTCAAATCTTTTTTCAGAATTATCTGCTCCTTGAAAGTCTCCTTGTGTAATGATAAGTTTACAGCCATTCTCTTGTGGAATTATTTCATAGGTCAAATTCACATAATTAGTTGGAATGTCAGCAATTCCCATATTTGGGTCGAACATTGAAAATGTTACTTTCCCCTCTTTTTTGTATTCAATTATTTCTCCCTTTACATAAATAACTTCTTCACCATCTTCTGTTTTTCCTTTCCAAATTATTGGACTTCCTATTTCCCAGTCAGATAGTACTTCACAACCAAACATATATTGTTTAGTCATTTCTGGATTAGTTACTAAATCCCAAACTTTTTTTAAGTCAGATTTGAACTCTATTACCTCTTCAATAATCATTGATTTTTCCATTTTTTGTTGTGTTTAAATTATAGCACAAATATGAAGAGTTTGCAATTTAGTGTATTACGGAATCGGGATTTTCTCTTACATTATTGGGAGAAACGCCAAACTCTTTTTTGAATGCTGTTGAAAAATGTTGAGGAGAATTATAACCAGTTTCATAGGCAATCTCTTTGGCTGATTTGTCTGTTCCTAAGAGTAGTTTTTTAGCTAAACTCATTCTGTTTTTATGAATGTAACCAAAAATAGTAGTTCCAAATAGTTCTTTAAACCCCTTTTTTAACTTGTATTCGTTAATACCTGTTAGTTTAGCTAGCTGAACAATAGTTGGAGGATTGTCAATTCTTGAAGTTAAAAATTCCTTTGCTTCAATTAATTTCTTTCTGTCCTTTTGACTTTTAATAAAAAGAGTGTTTTCCTGTTTGTCGAATAAGTCAGCTTGTAAAACGAGTAATTCAATACTCTTAGAAAGTAAAAATAAGTCTTTTAATTCTTTCTCATAAGAACAGTTTAAAATATCGGTTATTACTTGTTGAATTTTAAAATTATTGGTTCTCCAATGATTTGATAAAATTGAATTTTCCTTATTCAATACTTTGTCTGCAAATATTTTTAATGGGGCATTTCCATTTTGTGCTATTTCTATAAATGATTCAGCAGTAAAATTGACACCAAAAGTTTCAATTCTTTGACTTTTGTTTTCAACTTCAATTTCAAGTCCGTCTGAATACATAATATTGTTATGACTACCTGAAAGCTCAAATGAACTACCAAGTTGTCCATAATTAAAATTGTAACTGCCTTGAAGTCCAAAATGCAGTCGCACCAAATCAGAATTGTTAATTGATTTAGTTTTACCAAAAGTTTTATAATCAATAACATTGTGAGAAATCGAAATCTTGTCTAATTCCCAAGTTTTAGATATTCTATTTTCTATGTTATCTGTTTGATTCATTGGTTGGTCTTGCTTGCTGGTAACGTTTAGTGTAAGAATAGTAAGGGATTAAAAATGCACTTACTTTCGGATTTAGCACTAAAACCCTTATTGATTTTATACCTTGTTAGCCAGTGACTTTATTTATTAAGTTTCTCAAAATCAAACGGTATTTCCATTTCTCCTCCAGAAACCATTGCGTTTATTCTATTTCCGTTTTTCCAATATTTAATTTTATTAGGAAAGTCAATTTCGTTATTTTCACAAATGAATTCAGTTTCACTATGACTGATTCCATTAAAAGTAATTGATTCAGACTCTTCAGGTACTTTTACAGTTAAATTCCATTTTCCACTTGTTTTAGTTAATCGAATTTTTTCTTGCTTAATTGTATCTCCATTTTGCATTGTGAAACCAATTCCAGAATATTCTGTTTCGTTAATTTTATTCCAGTTTTCAAAAGTTTCTTTTCCTTCTTCTTCGTTTAGTCTTTTCCATTTCCCTAGTAACCAGTCAAAATCCTCTAACTTTTCAATCTTAGTTTCAGATTTTATCTCCTCTTTTTGTTTTTCCTTTTTTGATTGGTTACAAGAAATAATCAAAATTGCAATTAATAGTATCAATATTTTTTTCATAATGTTTGGTTTTGCTTGTGCCTATCGTTTAGTATATGGCAAGTAGGGCATTAGAAAGTAATAAACTTTCAAGTTTGCACTGAGCCAAAGCGTTGTATTTTGTTTTAATTTATTCATTTAAAAGCCAAATCAACGATTTGGCGGTGTTTGTAAGTAGCGCTGAACTTTCGTAAACCACCGAACGCCCTATTTGCTATATATCGTGTTGTGAGTAGTTATTGATTCATTGTTTGTTCAACATAATCTACTGCTTTCTTGACACTAATAGTAAATATTCCTCCTTTTCCAGAATCAAACGCTTCTTTCCATTGATTGTATCCATCAATGAAATCCGGTAATTCATTGTTGGAACTTTCAAGTTTTGTTAAACTCTTATCAATTAATTCTCTTGAAAAAGGTAAATGTCCTATCTCATTTGAGATGCCTCCCTCTTTTTGCGGATTTTTAATTTTGGCTTTTAGCACAGATACGTGAACTATAATTTCATTTTCAGTTTTATCAACTTTCAATATTATAACACGAGATTCTTCTTCACCTTTTCGAGTTTCATATTGCCATATTTGTCCAACCTTAAATTTTTCGTCTTCGAATTCCATTTTATTAGTTGTTTTCGATTGTCCATTACAACTTGTATTGATACATAGTAGTAGCAGGCAAAATATCCGTATAAGATTTTTCATTCTCGTGTAATTTTTCATTCTCTGTTATGGCTATAACGGTTGGGTAAATATACGTTGCTGTAAGGTACGAAACAGTAATGAAATTTGCTTGTGTTGTTATATTTAGTTTTTATCTCTTTTCCAATATTCTATATCGTATTGAAATGATGAATATTTTGTGCCTGTAATTGAGGGTTATCTTAATTAGGCCGGCAGCAACCACATAATCACCTTCAATGTTTGGCAACTTAATTTGAATGCCAGTTTCTGGTTTTTCACCATCTTGCAAATTGATTTCGTATTTGTAATTATATACTTCTGGGTTTTCTGTTGCAAATTTTAAACTGTCTTCATTGGTAAAAACATCTAAATATATTGTTCTAGAATAATTTGGTCTATTGTATCCGAAGCAAACCAAAAAGTTTAATGAATCCAAATTATTAAGGTCATGGTCGTATGAATTATTGAATACATATGGTTCTAAATTTTCATTTTCTAATGTAAACTTTATACTATCTAATTCTTTTTTAAGTGCTAGTTTTGAAGTTACTAATTCAGAAATTTCATTTTCTAATTCCGCAGTTCTGTTTTCAGAACCACAAGAATTAACGGTCAACACCATTAAAAGTAATAGCCAGGTATTCCTCTTTACCAAAACACTAAAAATATTCCGAAATTGTTTTAATTTACTACTCATTTTTAGTTCATTTTCTGCATTCTTTTCTGCCTCCCCTTTGCTTCTATGTAAGCGTCTATATCTATTGATTTCTTTTCAAACACTTTTTTTTGCAATTCAATTTTTAATGAATCAACATCTTGATTTTTAAACACATCAATTTGCCTTACAAATTCAAAACCAGAAGAGTCAATATTAAAGTATTTTCGGCTTTCTTTTATTGTACTTTTTGGTCTATTTTCATTAGAGGCTCCTTTGTAAAATAGAGGCTCTGTAGTGTGAAGAAATTGAGCAAATATAAAATCGTTCTTTTGATATGACTTATAAAGCAAGCTGAAGGAGAACTTGTTTTTGGATTCTAAAATAATAGAAGTTTCAATGTTATCTTCTAGTTTCGACTTTGTACAAATAACTATTGATTCAGCATCAGATTTATTCTCACTTTTTACAACTTTTGCTTCTGATTCAATTTTTGAAATTAGCAGATCAATTTCCTCAACCCAACTAAATTGAGTTAAAACAGAAAATATTAGAATTGATGCAATTACTTTCATCTATTAAATATAACGCCCGGCTAAATTTCTGTTTGCATTAGCGCAGAATGTAAATAGATAATCGCCAGGGTATTGTTTAGCTAAACTAGCTATTTTATTATTCTAAACCATGTTTTGGCGTCACTTTCAGACAACTAAAATACTTAATCGTAAATGCAAATTGAATTTAGTTATTGTTAGCAACTGTTTTCAAGTAAATCAGGAACAAATAATGTTGCTATTAAAACTAAAACAACTATTGTAATTAGTAGACTAATAGATATTATTTTGTCGAGTGCAGCAACATGTGGGTTTTTCGCGCCAATACTATCATCTATTTCAAACGACCATTTTAACCAAAGTATGAAGTCACGGCTCTGATTTTTAACACTAATCACCTTACATAATCTATCAATACCGTAGTAAATTAATGGAACACAAAGATTTGACAGCAGAACAAAAAAATCTTTCTCGCAAGTTTCTTTTACTAGAAGACCTATCATTCCAGCCAGAAATAAGCCTATACATAGCAGTCCTACTACCACCGGGTTATGCCACTTTTCTTTTCTTGAATAAAGAAGCAAAAAGGATAAACCAAGCCCAATTGTCATTCCTATTTTAACATTATCCATTATTATTCAAGTTAAATTCTATTTCCCAGTTTTTCGGTGGGTCATCTAAGCAAAATATCAACTCCTTACTTGAATCAAAAACAGAGTATAATTGTTCATCTGGAAAGTCATTCATTCTTAAATAAAAATTCTTTTCCTCACATATAGTCAGCCATGTTGTTTTTCCATATTCCTTCCAAACCAATTTATGAGAATACAAATAATTTTGAATTTCTTTTTTGTCCACTGCGTTCCTACTCTTATTTCACTTGTTGCCAACGCCCGGCTAAATTTCTGTTTGCATTAGCGCAGAATGTAAATAGATAACCGCCAAGACATTGTTTAGCTAATCTAGCTATTTTATTATTCTAAACCATGTTTTGGTGTCATTTTCAGAGAAGTAAAACATTTGATTGTAAATGCAAATTGAATTTAGCTGTTGTTAGCAGTCTGTTATTTTATTTTAAAATATCGAATCTCCGCATAGTTCACTAATATCTTTTTCCCAGTCCCGACCAAACTCTTTTACCATTGCCCTTTTAGTAAAATAATTATGAACAGCAGTCCTAAACAATAATTTCCTCGACACAATACAACCAGCAACTGGGACATACCTTATATTATATTTTTTTTGAGCTTTTTTGCATGGTTTAGACCAAAAGGAGCCTCTCCCATAAGTTAAATAACATTTTATATTCTTACTGTCCTCAGTAATCAAAGAATCTTTTTCCAAGCCATATCTGTACTTTACTTTTTCTCTCAATTCCCCGTTTGCATATAGCTTCCACTTTCCGTGTTTTCGCCAATTAAAAATTGTTTTGCCCTTTGAAGTCAATTGTCCAAGTGAATCGTAATTAATCTGACTACCCTTTCTCCAAATTTTATCATATTTGATTTCTTGTTTAAGCACTCCACTTTCATAGTATTCTTTTCTGTATTTTTTATACTTATAAATGGACTGGATACCTCCATTTTCATAAAAGGTAGTGTCTAAACCCAAAGCGCCCTGAGAGATCAAAACAAAAAATAGTATAATGGTTACTTTGTTCATTTTTCTAATTTCCGTGTATTGTGCAATAGCTGCTAACGATTGAATAAAAATAGGTATTTATGCCGAAGAGCTTCGCTGTAATTTTTATTTGTTGTTACCACACGTTTATATTTATTTTTTTCAATTCAAGTTGTCTTATTATGTCAATAATATTATCGTCCAATGCTATTTTCATTTATTTCATAGATTGCCTTTTTTTCAGTACTTACTATCATTTTATCTTGTCTAAATTCAAATGCAATGAAAGAGTGATTGTTTGAAAAACCATGCCTTCTTGATCTAGATAAAATTAGTGTAGTCATAGATTGTCCGGCTCTAATAGTCCTCTGAAATCCTTTATCCACCAACTGTTTAATCAGTTCAATTATTTTATTCTTATAAGGCAGTTGTGGTTCTGTAAAGCCTGCATAAAAACCTAAAATCGAATTCCAGCTTTCCATAAATTCACCTTCAACTCCATTACCATTCTCGTATGCCAAGACTAATTCATTAGAGTAAAGCCACTTAAATTGCACTGCTAAATTTGAAATACTTTCTTTCTTTACTAAATAGCGATTTAGCACTTCTGCAACTTCTGCAACTATAAATTCTGTCTCAATCAAATGACAATCATCCATTGCAAAAGCCAATGAAAGTTCTTTAATCTCTCCCGTTGTTGCAAACCAACAGCTTCTATTGCCATGTTTGATTTCAAAACGAATTATACCACTTCCGTGGTTATCAATTGTAGTTGTGGCTTCTTTCAATTCAGGGTAATTTTCAATCCAATTGGCTTCAAGCTCTTTAACTAATCTAAGCCCTTTATCCACAAAGTCGAAAGATTTATACAATTCAGATTGTTCTTTAAATTGCAACCAATTAGTTACGGATTCTAAGACTGTTTTTCGATTGTATGAGCGTCCACAACATATCATTTTATTGTCTAAGTAAAATGAAGCAATAAACTCTTCACTGTACGTTTCTTTTTTCATTAAATCAGAAACATCACAGCAATATATTGATATGAGAACATTATCAACTTTAGAGATACATTTCCAGTGCACTCCTTCGCCTTCCAGTGCAGTTACGACCATAGTATTACCTTCCGAAAAATTATTAGTCAGTTCTTCGTAAAATTTTCTTGCTATTTTCTCTTGTTTAAACAATGGTTCTATGTGTTACAATGTTTGAATAAAATTAGGCATTTATGCCGAACAGCTTCGCTGTAAATTTTATTTTTTGTTAGCATTTGTTTTCTATGTATCTATTGTCCATATTATTTTTTCTTTTTGGGCAAGTGCTATATCACAAAAGTCTATGAGCACATCTAAATATGAACCAAATTCTTCTAGCCAATTCATAGTTTTAATATTAAAGTTTTTATTATCAATAGTAATAGTCAAACTAGCTTTAATCCATTCAGTCGATTCTGCCTTCACAAGATTATCTTTTTCATTCCATATTAGTTTAATATAGTTCCTATATTCCACCAAGTTATGCAAGCCATATAAATAACATTCATTTCCTTTATAGATGAAGTTTTTACTTCTCCCAGTCCATGAATTAGACGAATCTTCAATCCAATGTGAAAGTGGGAGCTTGTTATGATTTTTATTGATATAGTCCTTTAATAATTTAAAACAATCGAGTAAATCCTGAGGGTTTATCAGAGTAATTATTGCGTCTTCATCTAAATCCCAGTCAGGGCTTAGAATATCCAATTGATTCTGAGTGAATATTTTATCGTATGGGATTTCTGATTCATTAATATCTCCACAAACAACTAAATCAATGAATCTATTACCACCCAAATCTTCATTTATTTGTTTACCTGAATCAGTTTCTATATGTAGTAATTTTCCCACTTGTAATTAATGCTAACGGCCGGCTAAAAAGCGTTGCTGTCCCGAAGGGCTGCTATGATTTTTATTTTTTGTTGTACGTAGTTTTTATTCAGTTTTATAATACTTGTACCATTCTGTTCCGTATTTTTTTTTCAGTTCAAATTGCAATTCTCTACTTTTTTTAATTGCAGGAAAGTCTTTCGAATCACATATTCCTACAATTAATCTATCTTCGGGATATATGAAATTTTTCCCATCGTTATATGTAGTTTTTTTACTAAATCTGGAATTTCTTTTTCAAATTCAAATACGCAGGTGTGTTTGTGCCCATGTTCAATAACGTCATTAGGAAAAAAACCTTCATAAAGTGATTGAGTAAGTTTAAATGGACTTATTATGTATTCTGATGGACTATTAAAGTTGAAAATACAGTCAAATTTTTTAGGTACTTTAAAATTAGCATATGCGGATAAAGTAAAAAGTGCTACTTCATTTTCTTTTCTTTTCCAATTGATAAATTTTTCAAATAGTTCTCCCTTATGCTCAGGCTTTAATCTTTTCGCGCTTTCTTTTTTCCAAATTTGTATTGATTCATCCGAAAAAAGCTCTTCAGAGAATAAAAATTTTTCTTCGGGACTACAATCTTTTTCGTCTCTCATTTTCAGATTACGTACAACGGTTGAGTAAAATTAGGCATTTATGGCGAACTGCGCTAGCAGTAAATTTTACTTGTTGTTAGCATTAGTTTACTATTTCTGTATATAAACACCAAGGTCTTTAGGGTAAGGGTTTATGTATTCTTCAGGGCAATCAGGGCAGCTAGCTTTAATAATCTTAAAGTTCTCTTCAATTGGATCTACAGTATTAATTAGTGGCTGGATAAATACCTTATTACTTGTTAATCCAAACAAACTTTGTTCTGTATCTACAATAATTCCAATTTTATCACCATTCCGAAAGACAGTATCATTGATTAGGTTCAAATCGTCAAAACTCAGAAAGTCTCCAATATGTTGTCCTCCCGAGTACCTCCATCTCCCATACTTTAAGTCATTATCAGTGATAGAACAAGATAACACACATAAAATCAAAACATTAATAACTAAATATTTAAACATGTAATTATTCATTAGCATCCTTTAGTTGGTAATCATTTTGTGTTACTTTTTCTTCCACTACTGTATGCTTTTTCCAAAATTTCCATTTAGGAAAACTCATTTTCATGCTTGTCCGCCAGCCTTCATTCTCATCTATTTCTTGGTATAAAAACTTTCTAGCCTTGCCATCCCAGTGGTATTCTATTATTCTTGAAAATCCTGCTAACGAAAATATAAGCATCTCAATCAGTTCCTCGAAACTTTCATAGTTATGGTTGAAATGACAATGGTGCCCACTTTTGCCAAAAAAAATCATACTCTCGTATGGGTCAAAATTCAGAACTATATCAAAACCATTTTCATTTGATTTTTTTAGAGTAATGTTATTTTCAACTATCTCATAGTCCAAATCTATGATATATTCATTTAAGCTTATAACTATTTTCTCAATGGTAATCACCTCTTTGTATTAATGCTAACGTTTGGCTAAATTTTCGTTGCTGTAAGGTACGAAACAGGAATGAAATTTAGGTTTTGTTAGGCTTAGTTATTTAAGTAAGAAATCCAAATCTTTTATTAAACTAATTTTAAAATTATGCCTCCTTAGTAGATTATTAATTTCTCTAGCTTCAACAGTTAATTCTAGCGCTACAATTAAAGGAATTAAAGCCTTTAGTACCATATCTGCTCCTCTCTTATTGCTAGTTTTTAATTCTAATTTTAGGGAATCAAACAAAAGATTAATTGCTCTTTCTGTTTTAATTCTTTTCTTAATTAAGTATTTAGCAAAGTTTAATTTTGTTATTGCCAATCCTCTAAAATTAGTCAAGCATAATTACTGAGACTCGTTTCATACAATTCAATAATTTCTTTCTCATTAGATTCACTTGTACCTTTTAATCTAGCAAGAACGTCATAAGAATTTGCAAGACCTATTTTGTAATTTTCTTTTGTAAAATACTCAATTGATGATTTAATAAACTCTTCAGCTTTCTCATTTTTTCTATACTTTGTGAAGTATAAGTCACCTAAACTATGAAGTACCTTGCCTATTCCAATATTGTTTTCTAATTCCCGTTCAATACCTAAAGCAAGATTAAAAGCTTCTTCAGCATCAATCCCTTTAGATGAAGAATGTCGTAGAAAACTGCCAAGTGTATTATATGAATGTGCTAAACCTACTTGGTCTTTACTTAGTTTTCTATACTTTATGCTAGACTTAATTGCTGGGATTACCTTGGCTCGATTGTCCTTGCTTTTATTATATAAAATACTCAATAAATGATAAATAATCCCCAACTCCAATATGTACTTTTCTTTATTTGCTTTTGATATAAAGTTTTCAAAATAGTTTATAGCCCTTGAATCATTTTCACTTGTTTTAAATTTGTAAGATGTAATTCCTTTAATAAATAATAAATCGGGGTTGTTTTGCATTCTACTTTCTGCATGATTATTCAAATCATTTAGTAAGTTCCCAATCATGATTATAGTTTGACGATCATCAGTATTGTATGCTGTGTTAAAAATGAGTTTTAACTCTTCAATTGCTGTTGAATCTTGCTCTTCATTTTTTATATCTAATAGAATCTTTCGATTTCTCAATTCATTCCACTTAGATATAGAATTACATTTTTCCAATTCTGCACGGTATTCAGCAGATATTACTTTATATATTTTTTTACGCTCGGATTCATCTAAGGCTTTCAACAGCGCAGTTTTCTTGTCTACTGCCCAGAAATTAAAATCCTTTTTCTTTACAAATGGCGACTTTAGAATTTCCTCTTGCAAATACACTCTATCTATTTGGGTAATATTTGATAGTATTGATTCAGCAATTTCAATAGAAAAAACTGGAGCTTCAGCTAAATAGGATAAGTTCCTTGTTAATTCATCTTTCATAATAAACCATTTTTATGATCATAAATAGTCTTCTCCAAAGTAGAGTAATCGACTTCAGAACCTAGAATTGAACTCAATATTAATGAATCATTTTTAGATATTTTAGAAGTGGATTCTAAATAGCCAAAAATATTATCTAAATCGGAGCTGTTTAAAGTATTTAGGTCGGATTGATTATTAAGACTATGCATTTTATGTAAACGACCAAGGCTATTTTGTGTATTGATTATGCACTTAACATTTATTGTTTTGAGTTTATCAAAAAAAACATTTATCAACCAGTCCTTAAATTCTCTGCTAGAGTTATTAAAAGAGTCTTCCGCAAATCTTACAGTTAAAAGCTCAATTTCTGAGTCAACTATTTCAAAATCTTTAATTATTTCATTTAAAAGAGGATTAGCTTTTAAATTGAATTCGCGAATTTGAATTGTAGCAATATCTTCAGGTAGTGTTACATTAGTTGTGTTTCCTGTTATTTTCGTTACACCTATTGCTACATTTGCACCAGTATAGTTTTTAACGGTTGGAAACAACTGATTTTTAATCTCAGAAAGTTTAGAATTAAAATTTTCACAAAGTTCATGACCTAGTTTTGTAGCTAATCTATCAAGGAACAAAAAAGTGTTTATGTTTGAATTATCGTCAAAAGATATTTCAATTTTTTTTCTTTCATGGTGTTTATTGTTGATCCATTTTAAAATGGATTCAAACTCTCTATCATCACTAATTAAAACGGTATACAGATCATCTTCTGAGTTAAGCCAATTGTTAATTTGCTTTTTTACCGCAATTCTGTCATACCAGTCAATCATCTTTTTGTTGAGGGTTAATTGTGTTATTACTAATTGTTGTTTTTCCAAAAACAAAACCTTTTACTCCAATAAACGAAAAGTCTTTCGATTCTTTTTTATTCAAAACCTTGTAGGAATAAAAACAAAAAACACAGAAAACAAGAAAATTTAAAATTGACCAACTATAGCCAATTTCAATCTTAAAATATTCTTTAATGACCTCCAGTATAAACGGAACGGTACCAAACAACGTAGTAGCGAGAATAAAAGCTAATCTGATACTCTTAACTTTAGGGTAATTATATGACTTTTTATATAAAGCTCTGAATTTAAGCCAAAAGTAGACAATCGCTGTTATGCTTGCTATGGTGACTACATATACTATAATATTTTGTGTACTCATTTGGGTTATTTTGTATTAAGCCTAACGCTTGGCTAAATTTCTGTTTGCATTAGCGCAGAATGTAAATAGATAACCGCCAAGGCATTGTTTAGCCAAATTAGTCATTTTTATTATTCTAAACCTTGTTTTGGTGTTACTTTCAGATAACTAAGACACTTCATTGTAAATGCGAATTGAATTTAGGTGTTGTTAGGTTTAGTTTTATGGATTCTTCACATAGTTAATTGGTTTCTTTTATTTAATCAGCTTCTAAGATTATTTTCCCATGGTTCTTGACAAAGAAACCTACAGGATCCTTTTCGAATTCGTAAAAAACAGAACTAATTTCACATTTTATGTGACCCAAAAAGTAAAAATGAAGATGATGAACCGATAGATGAAGTTCGCCAATACCACAGCGATCATTACCCCAAGACCAGCAAAAATAGCCCAATACCAGCGGACACCTATAAATTTTTTGATGCTGAGCATGGCATAAAGGATAGGAATGCCAATTGCAAACAGATTAAAGGTGTTGTTGAAAATTACTGAGCTCGCTGGCTCAGGTAAAAAATCACAAAGCGTTCCTATCCAATCGACCATAACCAAACTGGCTATAAAAAAGGAGAAAAAGTGGAAGGCAAAAATGAGGCTGTCATAATAAAATCGCCTTCGTTTAAATGCCATTAGATACACAAAAGCTGCAATTATAGGAATATTGAGGATCATTATAGATTTGGAAATATTGTCGCTCGCGTTTTGATAAGTGATGCTGTAGGCTTGAGGATCCAGTCCTTCATTTTTCAATTTGAGTACAACTGATTCTTCGATCAATGAGCTGTAGGGCTGCGAATAGACCTGGTCTTCAAGAGAAAGAGAGTAGTCAGACAGTGGGTTGACAATGAAATAAATCAAGTTGAGGAATAAGAACAATGTAACAGGAGAGATAAACTTTTTGCGCTTACCTTCTAAAAACTCTACCGTCATGCGGCTAGGAAATCGAACAAGGTACCAAATACTGAGAAAAAAGCGATTGTCCAAAAAGAAGACGTTGCTCAAAAAATCACCTAGCAATCGGCCAACGGAACGGTCTGAGTTATTACGGATAGGCTGTCCACAATGGTGGCAAAAGCTCTCCTCTACAGAAGCTCCACAGTTCAGGCAATCTGTTTTTAATAAGGTAGGACTTTTCTCCATATTGATTAGTTAAAATTAGTATCTGATTGTTTGTGCATATTGTCAATTAAACCTAACGTGAGAGTACCTGCAGTGGTGGCAACTCTAAAATTGAATAGAACTAATAACTTAATGCTTACCTACAATATTGAATAGAATCCTGATCTCTTGCCACCATTGACAGGTACTCATTGTTATGTATTGTATTAATTTTTCTTTCTTTTTCTCCTTCTCTTTCTTCTCTTCTTTTTCTTTATTGGATTAAATATTGGATAAAATTCTTCCATTATTTCATATTTCCTTTTATTAGCTTCCCTAATGGCTCTAATTGAACCACCCCAAATCATATCAGGATTGTCATTAGTCTGCTTTATAAACATCCGTATTGATTCGAATGATATAACTGAAAGGGCTTCTTTTACAGGCAACCATTTTATTTCACCAATTTCGAAAGATTGATTTTCTGGAAAATGTATCTCTCCACTAAGATAATTGCAATGGTAAATATTTCTGAGTAACATTTCTTTTGATTCTCTAGTATCACGTCTCATTGAAAATATTCCTTTTAATTCGGGAGTAGATATTTTCATTCCATAAGTTGAAGCAATATCATGAAGTCCTTCTTTAATGAATTGAACACTATCTTGATAAAAACCAGGTGTTACCCAGATTTCAGTATTTTTAATTTTAACAAGCATTATCTCATTGTTAGAATTGTAAATAATTAGCCTGTGAAATATTGAGACGTTATTATTACTTTGAGCAAAAATAGAATGACAGGAAGTCAAGAGAAATAAAATAATTAAATTTTTCATTGTGTTTTTTTTATAATACATAACGTTTGAATAAAAATAGGCATTTATGCCGAACAGCGTTAGCAGTGATTTTTATTTTTTGTTGTGCACAGTTTTTTTTCTTTTTACTACTTCAAATATACCCAAAGTTATAATTGCGATTATCGCACCTTGAAGAAATATAATTCCAGCTCCAATTAGGAAGTTTCCTTTCTGTGGTAAATAATCTTGATGTAAACTTGTTACAATAATTACATAGCGCTCAAAATAAAACCCAATCTTCATTAAAAATGCTATCAAAAGAACATAACCGAATTTTTGCCGTAATTTTTTAATTACTAGTGTAAATGGTAAAATAAGAGCAAATGAAAGTGATAATAAATAAGTAATTTTGTATTGTCCTTTGGCTCTAGAAATAAAAGTATATTCATCTCCCTTTGTAACTATTCCTATTAGAAAAAAAATCAATGTAATTATCGTGTACGAAATAATTGTCCAACAAATTAAATTAAGCGCTTTTCTAGTTTCAAATTGGTTTTTGAAGAATAGTTCAGCAAGAATTATTGTCAAAATTATTGGAATAAGACAATAAATCAGGTTCACATCAATTATTTTAATAAATCTTGAGTATAATTCCATTTGATATTGTCTTCAGTATGTCACTTGAATTGTGCACAACGACTGTGTAAAAAGTCGTTTTAATGCGTTTTACATTTGTGTTGTATACTGTTTTTTAGTCCCACCAGAAATTAATAATGTAACCTTCACTTATCATTTTTTCCAGTTCTTTAATATCTCCAACCCCCTGATCAACTATATCGGGACAGAATTCGTAAATTTCATTTGCAAATGTTTTTACATCCTTCGGGTCTCTAAACCAAACGTCCACCCAGTCATAGTCAGCACCAGATATCTCAATCCCATACTTTGAATCCCAATCAACAAACTTGTTAATGATGTCATCATTCATAATGTCATAGTTCGCACCATCAGTACCTTCAATTCTTACAATATCAAATTGGTCTTCTGATTGAATTACCGTTACAACAGATTCTCTTTCATTGAATCCCATTTCAGACTGAAAAATTAGATAACCATTTTCACGTAAACTACTGGATTGATTATTTAATAAAACGTAAACATCTTTATTAGGATAGTCAAAGGAAAAGCCACTTCGTTTTTTTAAACCTGTTTTCTTCAACTCTCCATCTTCAACTAAATAACCACTATCGGAAGTCTCATATTGTACTATTTTTCTTTTTGTTGAACTTCTTAAAGATTCAAAAGTTTGCGCATCAAAACCTATTGATTTAAGAAGTTCAATTTCTTCTTGAGTAAAACTGGTATGGCTATTTGAACAGCTCGTAAGCAATACTCCAACAAATAATAATACTATTATCTTCATTCTTTTCAATTGTTTACAACGGTTGAGTAAAATTAGCCATTTATGGCGAACCGCGCTAGCGGTGAATTTTATTTGTTGTTGTAGGTAGTTATTCTTTTTGCGTATACTCACTGCTTGTATCGTGCCGAGTATTAATATAATCAGTTTTACTCAACTCTGATTTCGTGATCACGGAGTAAATTTCTATTCCGTCTACTATTTTTGATTCTGCAATATGGTATGCGTTACAAAATTTTAAGTATTCTACTTCTGCACCCAAGTCATTAGAGTATTCGGTTGCTTCGTTTTCTGCTTTTATAATTGCTTCATCAAAGTTATTCGCTTTTACGAGCAGAATTCTTTCTTCGTAATTGTTCATTCCATTTCTTTTCTTCAAGTCGTTATGAAGAAATAGACATTTAACTGCATACCAAGGTTCGTCCGTCATTCTTTACTATGTTTTAATTTTTTAAAGTAGAATCATATGAAGTATTTAAAGAATCAGTTTCAGCAAATTTGGAAGTGTTGATTATATTAAAAAGACTGTCCGAATAGTTTTGGGATGCTGAAGAAATACTATCTAATATTTCATTTATTTCAGATTTGTTCCTGTTCACATTTCCTTCATTGAAATTTATCTGAGGGATTATGATTGCTGTAATAGATATTATTGTGGGAATTATGAATTCAATTTTGCGATACCACTTCTTAGGCACAGCGCCTTCAATTAAGTTAGATTTGTATTCATTATCAGTGGCTATTTTTTCTGTAATTAAATCAAAGTGTGATTTAAATCCACCATTTGCAATAAATCTTTCGGTTGGGATTTTATCAAATCTTGTAATCATACTTTTAACACCATCAACTTCAAACGCAGTAAGCAAATGTAGATTTTCACCATGTAAACATATAAGCTTGAAAACATACTCCACAGTTTCTCTACTAACATTCTGCTTGTCTTTATACCACTTAATGGTGTGGTTTCTTGGTCCTGATAAAAATTCATTCAGGAAAAATTTATCCATTAATTCAATGTCTTCTGCATTTGGTATACCCATATTTAAATTAATATTTTTATCAAACCGCATTACCTACAACATGCGGGTAAACAACACTAGTGTTGTTTATTCCCATTATGTATTTTGCTGATTTTGATTCAAATATAGAGAATCAAGGGGGTTTTTTATAATTTTCAAGTGATTTTTTGTGACATGTGTATAAATCTCGGTAGTCCTAGTTGAAGTATGACCTAATAGGAGTTGAATTTGCCTTAAATCTGTACCGTCTTCTAATAGGTGGGTAGCAAAACTATGTCGAAGCATATGTACAGTCACATTCTTTAGAATACAAGACTTTTTTGCTGCTCTTTTTATGATTTTACTTACGCTGGTGGAACTGTATAAACCACCTTTTGCCCCCTCAAAAAGATATACTTTTGGTTTGTACGCTTTATAGTAATTCCTTAATTGTTTGACTAGCATTGGGCTAATAATAGTTATTCTATCTTTCCGACCTTTACCACTCCTCACTAAAATGGTATTATTTTGACCATCAATATCAACCAACTTCATATTCAAAAGTTCTGACAACCGTAATCCTGCTGAATATAACAAGCTAATAATACAGCTATGCTTTATATTTCTTGTGTTTTGAATTATCAATCCTATTTCTTGCCTATTTAAAACTTTAGGTAATGGATTTGACTTTAAAGGCCGTTCAATATCATAAAAGCGGTTAGGTATTTCTAATACCACTTCGAAATAAAATTTAATGGCATTTACAGTTTGATTGATAGTGGAGTATATGATTTCGCTTGGATGGAATTTTCAGATGATGAGGTTTTGATTGTTAGAAAATAGGGTGTAAGTATTAATGAATGTACTAAATCAGTCGTCTCCCTTTCAAATTAGTTAGTACGGTTACTAATACCACTACCGAAATTGAACTTAGCGGCATTAGAATTGCTGCTATAAGTGGTTCTAAATGTCCTGTAATGGCAAAGCTAAGGCCAATAATATTGTAGAAGAGAGAAAATACATAGCTCCACTTTACAACAGCCATATTAAATTTGGCGTATTTAATATAATCAAATAAATATTTCAATTTGTCTCCGTTAATAATAGCATCTGATGAGGGAGAGAAAGAATAAACATCATCTACAACACTTATACCAACGTCCGCCGTTTGGAGAGCACCTGCATCATTTAGGCCATCTCCTAACATCATAACAGAAGCACCATCTTTTTGTAAACTGTCTACATAAGCCAATTTGTTCTCAGGTTTTTGGTTAAAATTATAGATTGTATTTGCAGGCATAAACTGCCTTAATTTCTCCAATTCCGCTTCATTATCACCAGATAGGATATGCAATTTATATTGCTTTTTATTAAGTTCATTGAATAAATTGGTAAGCCCTTCGCGGTAGAAATTTTCAATAACAAAAGCACCCTTTATTGCATTGTTAATGGAGACGCAAACACGGGTTTTTTGATCATTAAAAGTAGCACCAACCCAATCTTTGTGGCCAATTTTCATGCTCATATTTTTCACATTGGCTTTTATCCCTTTTCCTTGAATCTCTTCAAAATCGCTTAATTCTCCTTGGTAACTGTCTTTTATATAACCAGCTATTTGTCTACTCAAAGGATGGCTTGAATTGATAGTTAGTCTTTTGATAATGGCTGTTTCTTCATTAGTCAGTTCATCACCATCCCAGCGTATTGAACTCAAATTATTTTGAGTAATTGTACCCGTTTTATCAAAAATCAGGTCTGTTATTTTAGCAATGGGTTCTACCACATTTACAGATCTTAAGTAGAGGCCTTTTCTCCCAAAAACGCGAATACCGTTTCCGTATGTGAAAGGCACGGAAAGGGCTATGGCGCATGGGCATGCTACTATTAAAATAGATACCATTACAAAAGCAGCTTGACTGGCGTCAGTGAAATACCAATAAATTCCAGCAGCTATCGCTAAAATAAGTAAAAATGCAGTGAATCTTCGACTAATGAGGTCTGTTAGAGTTTCCTTTTCTGCTTTTTGATCAAAAATGGGATTATTCCACAATTGAGTTAAATAACTATTCTCAATTTTTTTATCAATAATAATGTCAATGGCTTCGCCTGTTTGGCGGCCACCAGCATATAATTTATCTCCATTTTCTTTTTCAATAGCAATCGATTCTCCAGTCACAAAACTATAGTCAATTTGGCCTTTTCCTGATTTTAGCACTGCATCTGCAGGGATTAATTCATTATTTCTGATTCTTAAAACATCTCCAATTTCAATATTTTTTAGTGGTAAAACCTCTTCAATATTTTCTTTGATTTTTGTAACAGCTATGGGGAAATAGGACTTGTAATCGCGTTCAAAATTAATGGCAGAATAGGTTTGCTGCTGGAACCATTTTCCAATTAATAAAAAGAAAATTAGTCCAATAAAGGAATCGAAATAACCAGCACCATGCTCAAAAATAACTTCATATAATGAGCGTAAATACAAAGCAAAAATGCCAATTGTTATTGGCACATCAATATTAACCCGTTTAATTTTTAGTGCTTTGTAGGCTGATACAATATAGTCTTTAGCACCATAAATTAGCACTGGAATTGAAAAAATTAAATTCAAATAATTGAAGGTTGTTTGAAAGTCATTATCCATTTCGCCAATGCCTAAATATTCAGGAAAGCTCATGAGCATTACATTTCCAAAACAAAAACCTGTTAAGCCAATTTTAAAAATCAGAGATTTATTTGACTTACTTTTCTTTTCCGTATCGTAGTCTTCAAGGGTAATAGATGGTGGATAACCGATAGAAGCCAATAATTCTGCTACTTCTTTTAGAGAGATTTCAACTTCATTAAAAGAAATTTCAGCTTCCTTTTTAACAAAAAATACTTGTGAAGAAATAATACCAGGAGCTAATTTGCTTAGTCTTTCAAGAAGCCACAAGCAAGAACTGCAGTGAATTTGAGGTAAGAATAGTTTGATTTTAATGGTTGACCCTTCTTGAAACAAAATTAGCTTTTCTTTGAATTCAGGAAGGTCTAAAAAATTGTATTTACCCTTAAAAGCCTTGTTGGCTTTAATTCCAGGGTTGTTCTCATCTATATTATAATATGATTCTAAATCGGAGCCTTGTAAAATGTCATAAACAGTTTTGCAGCCAGTGCAACAAAATGTTTTGTCATCAAAGAATACTTTCTCTTCACATTTATCTCCGCAATGAAAGCAATCAGTCATTAATAATCGTTTAATAATCGAGCAAAATTAAACAGGAAGTTTTAACTTTAGCCTATCAAAACTCAGTAATAAAAATGACATACCCAAATAACGTAAATTTTGAGGGGAATAATGACTTTTTTAAACTCGTTTTTAAGAGTATTGAAGAGGGGCTTATTATTACAGACGCTAATGGTTTTATTGTTTTTGTCAACTTTAGAACTCAGGAGTTATTTGGTTATGTTGAATCGGAATTAATTGGGAATAAAGTTGAGATGCTAATTCCCAATAAGTACCATCAAAATCATCCTGGACACCGTGAAAGGTATATGGCAAGCCCTTCGCCTAAAACTATGGGGACAGGTCGACATTTAGAGGCCTTACGAAAAAATGGAAGTACTTTCTATTCAGAAATAAGCTTAAATCATATTGACATTGCTGAACAAACCTATGTTGTAGCATTAATTACTGATATTACCAAAAGAGTTGAGGCGGAGGAAAAGATAAAACAACTTAATACAAAATTAGAAGCCAAGGTTCAAGAACGAACAAAAGAACTAGAAGAGAGCCAGGTGCTTTATACAGCAGTTGCTCGCAACTTTCCTAACGGTACAATAAATGTTTTTGATAAAAACTTAAATTATATTTTCGCTGAAGGGAAAGAGTTATATAATTTAGGAATTACTTCAAAAAAACTAATTGGAACGAGCTATTTAGATAGGCTTTTGCCTGCAATTAGACCAACAATTGAAACTGCTCTTAATGCAGTTTTTAAAGGTGAGAAAAAAGATTTTGATTTAGAGTACAAAGACCAATTTTACAATATAAATGCAGTTCCGCTTTTAAATGATAAAGGTGAGATTGATAAAATTCTTGTGGTAGAAAAAAATATTACACAAGAAAAATTAGCGAAACAACAATTAGAAGATGCCTTGAAAAAGGAAAAAGAATTAAATGAAATGAAATCACGATTTGTTTCAATGGCTTCACATGAATTTCGGACACCCCTTAGTACCATTTTGTCATCAAATTCATTAATTGAAAAGTACATTGAAAAAAATACAATTGATAAAACTGAAAAGCACATTAAACGCATAAAAAACAGTGTGAAAGGTTTGACAGATATTTTGAATGATTTTTTATCAACTGACAAATTAGAAAGTAATTTGGTAACTGCGAATAAAGCAAATTTTAATTATCAAGAGTTTATAGAAGAAGTAACTGAGGATTTACAAACCTTTTCTCAAGATGGGCAAAATATTGTTTCGGAAATAACACCAGATGCTGATGTTGAAATTTATTCTGATAGAAATATTTTAAAAAATATCATGTTTAATTTATTAACAAACGCCATCAAATATTCAAAAGAAAACGATACAATTTACATGAAAAGTAAGCTTAGTAAAAGCGAACTTGAAGTAAATATAATCGACAATGGCATTGGAATCCCACTGGCAGATCAATCTAAATTATTTTCAAGATTTTATAGAGCCGAAAATGCCACTAATATAAAAGGAACAGGTTTGGGTCTAGTGATTGTAAAAAGTTATTTAAATTTGCTAGAAGGCAATATTTCTTATAAAAGTGTTGAAAATGAAGGGTCCTGTTTTACAATTAAAATACCAATTTCCTTATGAGTAAAATTGTATTGATAGAAGATAACGTTGAAATGCGTGAAAACATTCAGGAGATTCTTGAACTTGCAGATTACGAGGTTTATACTGCTAATAATGGCAAATTGGGTGTTGAGCTTGTAAAAAGTGAAATGCCAGATTTAATTTTATGTGACATTATGATGCCGGAATTAGATGGTTATGGGGTGTTATATATGATTAATAAAAACCCTAAAACGTCTTGTATTCCCTTTATATTTTTGACTGCAAAGTCTGAACAAGATGATTTTCGAAAAGGAATGAATATGGGCGCAGATGATTACCTAACCAAACCGTTTGACGACACACAATTATTAGGGGCAGTAGAAAGGAGATTAGAGCGGATTAAAACATTTTCAAAGTCGGAAGAAAGTGGAAATTCCTTAGATAATTTCTTTTCAAAAGTGGATGGGATTAAAGAATTGGAAAATTTATCAAAGACGAAAAGGCATAAGAAATATGCTAAAAAGGATACGATTTTTTACGAAGAGGATAGTCCTAATTTCCTGTATTTTGTCAATTCAGGTAAAGTCAAAACACATAAAATGAATAAGGATGCCAAGGAATTGGTAACCCATTTATATAACGAAGGAGATTTTCTAGGATATAAGGCTTTGATAAAAGATGAGGTATATAGTGAAACCGCAACAGCTTTAGAACCAACCGAATTATCATTAATCCCTAAGCAGGATTTTTTAGATCTACTTTTTTCATCAAAGGAAGTGTCTCAGAAATTTATTAAAATATTGGCTGGATCAATAGATGAACGACAGGTAGAGTTATTGAACTTAGCATATGACACTGTGAGAAAAAGAGTTGCAGACTCATTGTTAAAACTAGAAGAAACTTATAGAAAGGACGAAGACGCCCCTTTTACCATGTCTATTTCTCGAGACGATTTAGCAGCAATGGTAGGTACTGCAACTGAATCTGTAATAAGAACCTTGTCAGAATTTAAACAGGATGGATATATTTCTATTAAAGGTTCTAATATTACTATCTTACAACCTGAAAAACTTAAAAACTTTAGATTTTAAAATAAACACATGAAAAAAACAATGTTAGTAGGGGCTATGTTGGGCCTATTGGTGAGCTGTGGTTCACCTTCGGAAGATTTGGGATACGAACCAAACCAATACGATTCTTTAGCCATTGAATTGTGCAGTGAAAAAGGATGGGATGCCGAAAGATTAGAGAGTGGACTGCACGTTTATGTTGCGGAGGAGGGAACCGGAGAAAAACCAAAAGAATCTGATTTTGTAGATATTGTATTGAAAGGTTATACAATAGGCGGGCAGCAATTTGCTGACACAAAAGGGCAAAAGATTGTTTTACGAGTTGGCGATATTCAAGAAAAAGCGATTAAAGAAGGTATTCAGTTTTTTGGAACAGGAGGAAAAGGTACAATCATTTCTCCACCGGATTTGGCGTATGGAAAAGAAGGAGTTGGGCCAATTCCTCCAAATGCTACTATACAATTTGATATAGAAGTTTTAGGGATATCAGATGCACCACCGCTACCACCAGTAAGAAAAGATTATTCTCCTGAAATTGAGGCTTATGCCGCAGAAAAAGGATGGGATGCAAAGCCAACCGGAAGTGGATTATATGTTGTAACAGAAAATGCCGGTAGTGACGAAAAACCACATGTTTCGCAGCAATTAACAGTGTTCTATAAAGGCTATTTAACTGACGGAACTGTTTTTGATGGAACTGAAAAAAAACCTGCAACTTTTGGACTAGGACAAGTAATTCCAGGTTGGCAAGAAGGAATCCCTTACTTTGGAAAAGGTGGAAAAGGAAAATTAATCATTCCTCCGTATTTAGGATACGGCGAGCGTGGATCGCCTGGGAAAATACCTGGAAATGCAATTATTGTATTTGATATTGAGGTGGTTGATTTTAGTGGAGAAGTAATAAATCAATAGTTAATTATCACATAATTTTAAATCCGCTTTCTGGAAAAGGAAGCGGATTTTTTTGTTTACTGCAATTAATCATATATCCACGCTAACAAATGTTAGTTTTTAATTGCAATACCTGGCTTAGCTTTGCCAAAAATGAAAAATGTACTGGAAAAAGCTACCATTTAAAAAAATAAAAGAAACGGTTTTTGAAGCGTTAGGAAAAAATATAAATTACAAGGATGAAGTAATTCTTGGTTTGCCAGCTACTTATCTCGATCAAGAACAGTTTTACTTTCAAGCGCCTTTTTTAAAGGAGGCTGCTTTCCTGTCAACTTTAATTTCCAACCCCAACCACATAGGTTGTCATACCTATAGTAAAGGCGAATCATATTTTTCAGGTACACAAGCTTTAGAAATTGATCTATTACGTATTTGCGCTGAGGAGATATTAGGAGCTGAGAAAAATACTTATGATGGCTATGTTGCACCAGGAGGTACTGAGGCAAATATTCAAGCTCAGTGGATATATCGAAACTATTTTATGAAAGAACATGGTGCCAAATTAGAGGAGATTGGACTTGTTTTTTCTAAAGATGTTCACTACTCAGCATATAAAGGTTGTAATTTATTAAGTATAAAACCTATAACAATTAGCATTACAGAAGATCGCCTGTGGGACTTACAAGACCTAAAACGTCAGATGATGGAAGCAAAGGCTAATGGTATAAAGTACTTAATTGTTCATCTTACCATGGGTACTACCATGTACGGAAGTGTAGATGTACCTACACCAATTATGAATATAATTAAAAAACATTTTGAATATTATTTTGTCCATATTGATGCTGCTTTTGGTGGGTTTATCTACCCGTTTACAAATCCCGAATGTCAGTTAAGTTTTATAAATTCAGATGTGTCATCAGTAACAATTGATGGACATAAAATGTTGGCAGGCACCATACGGAACAGGTATTTTCTTATGCAGGAAAGGATTAATGGAATATGCGCAAACTGAAGAAGCTAGTTATGTTCAAGGCACAGATTTTACATTATGTGGCAGCCGGTCTGGAGCCAATGCCATTGCAATGTGGATGATTTTAATGAATTACGGCTCTGAAGGATGGAAATACCAAATGCAACGTTTAATTGACCGTACAGATAGAATTTGCGAAGTATTGGATGAACTTTCAATTCCATATTTTAGAAATAAGTTTATGAATATCGTTGCCATGGATTCTAAACACATTTCAAAGAAAATTGCACATAAATACCATTTGGTAGCTGATGACTTCAATAATCCTAAGTGGTGGAAAATAGGTTACTATGGCGCATGTAGAAAAACACATCATTGATAAATTTTTAATAGATTTGCAGCAACAAGCAATGCAAAGTATAAAGTAGTTTATTCTAGTAGATATTTATTGCTTACCATTTATAAAATAACAGTGTTTAATAAGTACCCACTTTAAAAAAATTTATCTCATGAATTTACGCGTCACAAAAATTTTTGATTTTGAAACTGCCTCATGCCCTGTGGGGGGTACGACGGAAAATGTAAAAATATTCACGGTCATTCTTATAAATTAACTGTGTCCATTTCTGGGCCATTAATTCAAAATAATGACCATGTGAAAAATGGTATGATAATAGATTTTAGTGATTTAAAGAGCATTGTAAAAGAAAATGTTGTTGAACCATTCGACCATTGTTTGCTATTAAATGGAAATACACCACATAAAGATTATGCAACTGTAGAAAATGGTTTTTTTCAAAAATAATGTTGTGCAATTATCAGCCAACTGCTGAAAATATGTTGATAGATATGGTAAAGAGAATTCAACCGAATTTACCTAGCAATATCAATTTACGATATGCAAAATTGCAAGAAACTGACAATAGTTTTGTAGAGTGGTTTGCTGAAGAAAACTAAGTTTTCCTGTTACGGGTTGTTAGTTATTGGAGAAAGTTGAGTACTATAATTTAATGTCAGTTCGAGCGCTTGCTTTCAAAAATGTATCGAGAACCAATGCGTTTTTATAAATTTTAAATTCACAATTAAACTATTAACCCCAAACTATTAACTCATTTATCCTTTTTCCCAAACTTGTCTTTAATTTTATCAAAAAGTTTTTCTTTTCATCATTAATTAGTTTATCATAACTGTTTCTAAGCTGGATAGTGTCGTTGTCTGCAATAGGCGTTTCACTATTTCCTAGTGTTACTTTTATACAACGTTGGTGCGTTTTCACTTGAACAAGTAGAATTCTTAAATTTAGAATTAGATGGGATAGGAAGTTCCCAACTAATGTCAGAAGAGATGATGACAGCTCCTTCATCTGTTAAACCAAAACCAGTAACAGTACCAATTTCTTGCGCATCAATCATTACAAAATCACCCATTTCTAATCCTTTGGCATCATTTGTTTTAAAGTAAACAGTGGTTGACTTCCCACAGCTTGTCAATAATGAAATTAGTGCTAACGAGAAAAGGATTTTTTAGACATAATGATTTAATTTACCTCAAAAGTAGATATAATTTCGATACCTTAGTTTTCTATTCAGAATTCAATGCAAATTCAGGTTCAGCCTTTAAAAATTTATAACGCTTCTGCTGGAAGCGGAAAGACATATACACTTGTAAAGGAGTATTTAAAAATAGTTTTAAGTACGCAAGATGCTATGAAGTTTAGATCTGTTTTAGCAATGACCTTTACCAATAAGGCAGCTAACGAAATGAAAGAAAGGGTAATTGAAACTTTGATGGATTTAGCACGAGAACCCCATTTTAAAACTCAAGAGCAATTAGAAACCCTAACAGATAAAGCCAAAGAATTAAATATGCCGCCGAAACTCATTGAGGCGCGGGCAAATTTGGTGTTGAATAAGATACTTCATAATTACAGTAGCTTTTCGGTTATGACATTGGATAAGTTCACGCATAAAGTCGTGCGGACTTTTGCCAAGGATTTAGGCATTTCTGTTGATTTCAATATTGAAATGGATATTGAAAATTTTCGAAAGAATATTACTGATTTGTTGATGGATCAAATTGGAAGAAATGAAAAGTTAACCCGATTGATGAAACGCTACGCCAACGAAAATTTGGATGAAGAAAAAACTTGGAACATCAGCAAAGATATTTTTAGTTTTACGCAACTTCTCTTTAAGGAAGATGCAATAGATGCCATTGCCCTATTAGAGGATTTAAAAGATGAAGATTTCATTACAATTGCAGATAATTTAAAGAAAGACAATGCAAAAATTATTTCAAAGTTAGACACTACGATTAGTGAAGCAGTTAATTTAATTGAATCTAAAAATTTAACAACTGATGATTTTGCTGGCAAAGGCTCTAGTGTTTTGGCTTACTTTAAAAGGTTAGAACAAAAAAAAGAATACAAATGGCCAAGTGCCACGCTTCAAAAATACCATGCTGATGATGCCTGGTCGCATAAAGCAAGTCCAAATAAAATAATTGTTGATTCAATTGCGGATTTAATCAGTCAGTATTTCAATCAAGTGTTCTAATCATCCAAAATGATCTGCCACAATACAAATTGAATAAAAGCATTCTGCAAAACATTAATAATTTGGCTTTATTAAAATATCTGCTTGAATTAATTGATAAAGTCAAAGAGGAAGAAAATATATTATTGATTTCCGACTTTTATAAAGAAATTGCCGAAATAATTACCAAAGAACGGGTGCCATTCATTTATGAAAGGTTGGGAGTGAGGTATCAACATTTTTTGCTTGATGAGTTTCAAGATACCAGTGAATTACAGTGGATTAATTTAATTCCATTAGTACATAACTCACTAGCCCAACAGCATAAAAACTTAATTGTAGGTGACGGTAAACAAGCAATATACCGTTGGCGAAATGGAGAGGTTAGAGCAATTTACAAAACTGCCTGAGCAAATTCATAATCCAGGAAATATTCCCTCATTAAAAGATGCCGAGAATATTTTTAAGCAAATGGGCGAAAAATTACGCTTGAACATAATTTCAGATCAGCACCTGAAATTGTAAATTTCAACAATCACTATTTTGGAGAATTAGCACTTAAGTTAGATGAATCACTTAATTATATTTATCATAAGCATGCACAAGTACCTACTAAGCAATTTAGCGGCTATGTTGAGGCACTTTTAAATAAAAAATTAGAAGACGAAGCGCAAATTGCATTTGTTTTGGAATCCGTTAAAAAATCCATTTCAGCGGGCTTTTCAATTAAAAGATATTTGTGTAATTGTTAGGGTGAACAGTGCAGGAGCTAAAGTAGCTAGCGCATTAACTGAAGCTATTTACGCGTTATTTCGCCAGATAGTTTGTTTGTTAGCAAGGACAAAACTGTCCAGTTTTTGTATTATTTAATGCATGGGTTGAGTAATGAAAATGATAAGAACGCAAAAATTAAAGCCATTGAGCATTATGCAGTATTATTAGGTAAGCAACCAGCCGATTTAATTATTTCTCAGCAGGAAAAAATTGCGTCACAAACACTTCAAATTTATTTTAAACAGAAGGATATTGACCTAAAAGAATCAGCTTCTTTCCATAACTTATACGACTATGTTGAGTATTTACTAGAAGCTTTTGATTTTGATGCAACAAATAATCCATATTTACAATTTTATTTGAATCGGTGCATCAGTTCGAAACTGGTAAGTCTACTAATATCCGGGATTTTTTACAATGGTTTAATGACAAGGGTAGGAAAAAATCTATCATTAGTCCTGAAGGAGCCAATGCCATTAAAATAATGACAATTCACAAATCAAAAGGATTACAATTTCCGATTGTAATCTGTCCTTTTTTTATTGGAAATTAGATGTGTCACGTGAAATCGCATGGGTAAAACAGCCTAACCAACCTTTACCAGCTTATTTTATTAAAATGAAGAAAGATTTGGTAGAATCACCTTTGGCACCTGTCTTTTTAAAAGAGCAGGCCAAGTATAATTTGGATAATTTTAACCTGCTTTATGTTGCCTTTACCCGGCCTGAAGTAGCATTATTCATCTCTGGTCATACAGATTCAGGATTGGCAAAAGAGTTCATTGAACCAATTTTTGCGGGCAATTCTGATATGCAAAACCCAGATGAGGGGTGTGTACAAACAAGGTAATTTAGAATTGCCAATATCAAATAAAAAAGAGGAAGAAGATACCAGTATTAAAATACAGTTTTTAAAACAAAAAATGAATAAGCCAGAGCTTAGTTATAAAAGTGCTTTGGATTGGGACATTGAAGAATTAGACCAAAAAAGACATTTTGGAACTTTGGTGCATTATGTATTATCCAAAATTGAAAGCCAAACAGAACTAGCTGATACGTTAAACAAAATGCAACTGAAAAATGGTTGGACTATTGCAGAAAAAGATGAGTTGTTTAATTACATAAGTATACTTTTTAGAAATGAGCGTTTTGCAAACTACTTTGTAGTCGAGAGTTTTAACGAAAAAGAAATTGTAAATGCCAAAGGCTTAAAATAATTCCTGACAAACTCATCAAAACAGAATTAGGCTTCAAGGTCATTGATTTTAAAACTGGTCAGCCCTCACCAAGCCACCAAAAACAAGTTGAATCTTATATTAAAGTATTAAAGGATATGGGTTATAATGATGTGATTGGAGAACTGTGTTATACTGAGGAATTAGAGTTTGTTGGAGTAGGGTAAATGGCTAATTGTACATTCTTTCCTTACACGCCTCAATTTCGCCAAAAACTGTTTAAGTCATTATTAAGCTTTATAGCATTTTCAGTTTGGTATCCATCATTGTAAAGTAAAAATTTGCCTAAAAGGTTTTTTGCATCATTTTCTTGGCCGTTTGATACATAAAATAGGATGAGGTACCAATCAGCGACAGATTGATACGAAGTGTTTTTATTCCTGTTTTTTTCAAGAACCTGAATGGCTTCCTCTAGTTGATTCGTTTCGGAGTAGCAGAGAGATTTGTACAAATAATAAGGGGTCAGTAGTTTCAATATCTTCAAATTTTTCTAAAGCCTTTTCATAATTTCCCAGTATTGTATAGTTTCATGATATTTTCCAGTTCTTTTTCATTGTCTCCCATTGTTGTAATTCTATCAGGATACGGAGCATAGTAACTACTATACAAACTATTGTCGCTATAGCTATTTTGAATTAAGAAGTATGATGGAATAATAATGACTACTAAGATGGCTGCAATTTTTAAAAAAGCATTTGAGCTTTTTTTTTGTAGATGCAGTATTGAGCAATTGTACCTGTTCTTTCGTACTAATCCAGGCATTGGCTTCAAGTAAATTATTTGTTTTTAATTGTAAATCTACTTCATTTTTAAGAGCATCATTTGAAATCATTTCTTTTTCAAATTCAACTTTTTCAGCCTTTGCCATTTCATTTGATAAATAGCGTTCAATTTTATCTGTTACACTTTCCACAATATTCAATTTAAGTAACTTTTTAATACTTCGCGAACCTGAGCATTTTCTTTCACAATAGTTTTTAGTTTATCCAAACACCTATTTTTTTTATTCATTGATATTTGTGCATTTTTATAGTTCATTCTTAATGCTATTTCTTTCATTGAATAATGCTCAGCCCATAGGTTTAAAACTTGTTGACAGGCAGTGCCGATTTGATTTAAAAGGAAATTCATTTCTTCTTTTAAATCTTGTTCACTTAATTGAGCCAAAGGCGAATCAGAATCGTCGGATATTAGAGATTCAGATGATTCAAAGTCAGCATACTTACCTCTTTTTTTAAGGGTTTTATACCAAACCCTTCTACAAATGGTATATAAATAGGTGTTTAGAGAACTACCACCTTGAAAATCACCTTTTCGAATATTAAAAACCAAATGGGTAACACCTTCTACCAGAACTGTTTCAGCATCTGATTTGTTGCCATTGTTTTTTGAAACAAATGAGTTTATTTTTTGACGGTTTTTGTCTAATAAATATTGAATACTCTTACCCTCATTTTCTTGAGAAGAACAAATGTTATTTATGATTTGTTTATCAGATAGAGAAAATAATTTTAGCACATTTTGAGTTTAGGTATTTTGTTACTTTCAAAATTCAAAAGTATCATTTTTTAATGACTACTGAATTTTCAAGAATATTTTTATCTTTTTTGGTTAGCTTTTTTATCTTCACGAACACTAACCTAAAAACATTTATAAATAAACATTATGAACCTAATAAAAACATTCAATTTAACTGCATTGACATTTTTAATTATCGGTTTTCCGTTCTATGGAAATACCCAAGAAATAAAAATGACTGATAATAACACAACATCTCCCATTAGCTATGATTACGAAATTTTAAATTTAACGTCTAATGTCCCAACCGCTACTTTTTCACATCTTTGGTGGTTTGGTGATAATGGTTTTAGTTTTGATGCTAACCCAAACTGGACCTTTTATCAGTGGGGACCTACTTATGGTCAAAAGGTAGTGACAGCAATTCCGACAGAAAACTATGGTTCGAACGGGCCTCCACCAATGTCAGATAACTCTGCTAACCCATTAACAGGAATCACAAATACTCAGACAGTATTATCATCTGGGAACTTCATTTATTTACAGAATTATAGAAGTGCTGTTATAAATGATACTATGTATCTTATTATTACTTATGCTAAGCCAAATGGAACAGGATCGGCACCAGTTAATGGTAAGGTTATTTTAACACATGGCTCGGATATCAATGTTTTAGGTTCATTCCAAACCAATAACTCAAGTTTTTTGCCAAATAATGAGCAAATCAGTCCTAATTCAAATGATGTATGGAGTTTTACAAATCTAAAAGACGGAGAGGAAAGGTCAATTCTTGTACCAGTTCGAATTAATCCTGGTGCATCTGAAAATGTTAATATCCAAGCTGAAATTACGATTGATTCGATTGGAGAATTACAAAGTGGGATTGGGATATCGTATTATCCAATTTCTGCCCCAGTAGCACTATCACATGATCCGAATAAAATGAATGAATATTCAAATGGATGCGATATATGTGGCATCAAAGAGCGTAGACTTAGTTATGAAGTGGAGTTTCAAAACACTGGTGAAGGCCCAACTCAATATGTGCGTGTAAAATGTCAGTTTGATGATAAATTAGATTTAAAATCAATTGATAATATACAGTTACCTTATCAATATGGAAATCTTCAAGCAAGTGAAGTGACACGATTAAATGGCTCTTATGTTAACAGAAATGAAGCACTCTATGTTATTGATGAGACCGCTAAAACGATTACATTCGAATTTCAAAATTTAGTTTTAGCTCCATTAAATCCGCCAAATTCTTTGCCAAGATGTGTCAATTTGAAAGCCACAAAATCTAGTGTTTCATTTTCTATTAAAGTAAAATCAAATTATAGGTTTGGTGACCCTACTGAGGCTTATTCAGATATTTACTTTGATGCCAATGACCCTATACAGACTGGGTCTGTTGTAACAGGCTGTTGTGATCCTGTAGCTATGGACAATGGTGGAGGTTTCTTGGATGCTGACCCTGTAGTAACACCATCTACTACTGTAGCAAAGGTATTAAAATATGGACTTTTTACACTAGGAGGCTTAATTTTAGCCTTTATAATCTTTAAGTTTATTAAAAAGAAAAATTAAGTAATAGTTCTATAAAAACAATCTAAATTAGTGGCATGGTATTTCGATCCGTGCCACTTTTTTTATGTCTAATTTTATTATGCTTTAGTTGCAATAATAAAAATACAATTACTGATAATCTGAAGGTAAATGAAGAGCTTGTGAGCTTTTCTGATAGCTTAAGTGAAGCTAGTTTAATTGATTGGATTAAAATCTTAAAAAAAGAAAGTCAAGAATACAGAGCATTGAATAAACCTGATAGTGCTTTAATTCCTTTAGATAAATGCATTAACGAATTATGGAGAAAACCTCAGTCTGAAGATGAAATTAAGGCGCTTGGCTGGGTGTATGCAAATAGAGGCTATATCAATGAGCAATTATTAGGTAACTATCTACAAGCAAAAAAGGACTATTTAAACGCATTAGAACAATTTGATAAATGTGATTTTGAAGATTTTAATGTTGCTGCATATGTGCTGCACCCTTTAGGTAATATCCATACAAGATTTGGCGAAAATGAACAAGCGGTAGTTTTATTAAAGAGATGTAGAAGAAATGCAATTAAGGCACAGCAAACCACTTTTACTTTAAATGCTTATAACGATTTAGCCAGGGCTTACATGAATAAGAATGATTACCATTCTGCTTTAAAACTCTTTCAAGAAGGACTTACATTATCAAATCATCAGGCGTTTTATGATGGGCTGTTCTATTCTGGAATGGCAGAATCATATTACTTATCCGGACTGATTGATTCAGGAATAGTTGCTGGAATTAAAAGTGTAGAATTCCTTAAAAGTGCAATAAGAAATATTCCTGTAACGAATTTTCAATCAATTTTGGCAAAAAAATACCTTATTGGCTCTCAAATAATTTTGGGAACATTGTTTACAGCAAAGAAGGCATTTAATAAATCAGAATTATACTTAAACCAAGCATTGAGTAAAGCGGAAACCATTTTTGGAAGGAAGCATAGGAAGATTTCAAAAATATTTTTGTGCTTAGGCAATTCTTATGTTGAATCTGGGCAATTGATAAATGGTGTTAATTCTTATCAGAAGGTACTAGTATCAATTCTGCCGAAATTTGAATCTGAAAATTTTAGAGACACCCCTTCTTTAGATGTTTTAGTTCCAGATGTAAGTGTAGGGGAAGGGCTTATTGGGAAAGCTAGAACACTTTTCAAACTGTATTTTGTTGAAAAGGACATTGCCTTTTTGCATTTGTCTTTAAAAACCTATCAGTCTTATTTTGAGTGGGAAAATATTTTGCGGGCTGAACAGCAAAGTTTTCATTCAAAATTGCTGTTCGCTTCGGAGATTCACCAAATAGGAGAAGAAGTTTTGGCAGTTCTATATCAAATTCAAAAAATAGCTCCTTCAATTGAATATACTAAACTTGCCTTTTCAATTATTGATCAAACAAAAGGTATTTTGCTCTCAGAATCCAATCAACAATTATTGAATGAAATAAGTTTCCCAAAACTTGATAGTAGCGTCCAAATACTCAATGATCAAAAAACGCAGTTATCAATTCTTAGAGTAAAACTGAATGATTTAAATTTAGAGAGAGATTCTATATTAGAAGATAAATTGATAAATGAAATAGAGCGTTTAGATTACAGTTATCAATTAACATTGCATGGCATAAGAAAACACTACCCAAACTACGGACTAACCATTTATCGTGATAATAGCCTCCAAATAAGTGACTCACTGAGTTTGATTTCACGTAATAATAATACCGATTTTCTAAATTTTTTCGTCGGAGATTCTAGTTTGTACTTGTCATGCATACATAATGGTAAATTCAGTTTTTACAAGCTAAACTTTTTAAACTACAAAAAAAAGGTGGATTTATTTATGGACGAACTTCATAATGAGAATGTAAAAACAGCAGCATTTTACAATCAAAAATCTTTTTCTCTTTATGACGTTTTATTTAAAGACGTTAAAACAAAACTTTTGGCAGATAACTGGTTCATCTTTCCAGATAGAGAACTAAATAAAATTCCGTTTGAAGCTTTAACTACAAGTGATGTTAGTTCATCAAACTTTAAATCATTAAACTATTTGCTTTTTGAACGGAATGTTACTTATGCTCCCACTTCTCAATTCATTTTAAACTTACCAAAGAGTAATAATGAGATGAAAGAATTTCTAGGAGTGGCTCCAATTTTTAAAAACAATTCAAAATATAGTTATTTGCGGGGTGCAAAAGAAGAGGTGCTGGCAGCAAAGGGAAATTATAAGGGTGAAACATTATTAGAAGATAAGGCAACCAAAGCGGCTTTTTTGGCAAAGGTCGAGGACTTTAAAATAGTTCACATTTGTTCTCACGCTGGGAGCGATAAAAATAAATTAAATAACGGATGGATTACCTTTCACGAAGATGAAAAAGAAAACTTATTGATTAGTCCTGAGTTATTTCAATTGAACTTGTCAACTGAACTATTGGTTTTAAACGCTTGTGAAACAGGTGAGGGCCAATTTAAGGATGGAGAGGGTCCTTTAAGTTTAACTCGAGGTTTTCTTGACGCAGGTGTTCAGAATATTGTTACTAATTTATGGCAAGCCAATCACACAACGAATAGTGATATTTTTAAATCATTCTATACTGAGTTAGCCAATAATGCAAGCCTAGCAGAAGCACTAACGTCTGCGAAAATAAATTATTTAAAAAGTGCAAAAACAGATGCCTTCAGTGCGCATCCTCGCTATTGGGCAGCGCCCATATTAATTGGTAATGGTAGTTCTTTAACCATTGTGGCAACCAATCACAACTTAAGAAACCTTCTGGTTATAGTTTTCCTTTTAATAGCTTCTATAAGTGTTTTTCTTTTCCTTAGAAGAAAATAATCTTACCTCAAAACTTCATGTTTTTTCATCAATTGCAATTTTTTTAAAAAAAATATAGCATTTGCTGGTTATGTTTTTCATTTAGGCTAACACTAATGTTTAAACGCGCATTTGGCGCAAAAGACGTTAGCCGAAAAGTCTTGTTAGAGTAGGCAAAAAACAAATAATAACAAAAATGAAAAAGAGAATTTTGACAATTGTAATTTTACTATTAACAGTAATCAGCTGCGGATCTGGAGGGAATTCAGGCTGCGACAATAATGTTTGGGCTGACAAAGTAGGTAGAGATTTTGTGAAAATCAAATGGAATCATTCATGCATGAGTTGCGAAAAGTGGGAAATAAAGTATGATATAGATTGTTTCTTTTGCTGGTTTCCATTAACAAAGCAAGTAAATACTGGAGGGAATGCATACCAAAGTCTTGACCATGTAATAACTGGCTTACAATCTAATAAAAATTATAAAGCCACTGTGTATAGTGTTGGTGCTCCTGTAACAGGTCAACCATGTACTAGAAAAAAAATAGGCAGGGTAAATTTCAAAACAAATTAAGGCTGTAAATCAGATCTTTAAAGTTCACTATGGTTAGTCATTATTTACTTCAAAAAAAAATATTGTAAATGTTGGTTAGGTTTTTTTTACGCCATGACACTAACTACAAAGTGGAACATTGAATTTAATAAAATAAACAAAATTTAAAATTATGTCAAACGAAGTTATCGTAGAAACACAATACAATGTTGTAATTGATTCCATTGGCACAGCCAATCCATCTGTTGCAAGTATATTGTCAGAGGCAATAGGAACACCAGTAGAAGTTATTGTAAAGGCGCTTTATAATGCACCTTCAATTCTCTTCAGAGATGTTGAAAAAGGTTTAGCGGATCAAACAGTGGCGCTTTTAGAAAAACTTGGAATTTTATCGCATAGTCAAGAAAATGACTTGCTTTTACCTCCTGCGGAAGACCCTGTGGATATAGGAGTTTATATACATGATATTAATAGTCTTTCGGAAGTCACTACAGCGCTTTCCGAATTTATAGGTTCAAGTAAATCTGAAATACTTGGTTTGTTAATGAGTGATCCAGCAATTATATTGGGAGGAGTGTCTCGTGCAACTGGTGAAGCATTAATAAATAGAACAGATGCTGAGGTTATTATAAGTGAACCTAAGCTTGACTTATATACATTAATTTTTGAATCAAATAATAAGATGATTCAAAGTCAATTGGAGTCGTATTTGAAATATGCAGAAATTCCATATGACTTTACAAGTCAGCAAGAAATTAGAGATTTAGATTATGAAACGGCGAATACAATTTGGTCTAAATTTCATTCAACAGGAATGGTTAAAATGATTAATCAAAGTTTCCAACGATATGAAATTATTTTAGATGAAGTTGATACTAATAATACTGACTTTCGAAATAAACTCATGACTGAAGCAGGAATGCCAGAAGAAATAATTGATGAGGTAATTAAAAACTTGCCGATTCAAATTGAAGCTTCAGTAGGCCATCAATTTTTACAAGAAAAATTGGACGGTTTATCGTTCAGGCGGATTAATCTGTTCTTCAATCCGAATTAAGCAAAAATGGATACCGACTTATCATTGAAGAAAATGAAAACGTAGAAGCAACTAGACATATTTTATCTCAAAATTGTAGATGACGAGGACCTACCTAAATCAAATGGTCGCTGGGAGTCACCTGTTGCAGTAGCAGATTTGATTTTTAGATGTGTATCAGCACAATTAGAAGAAGTTGGTTGCACCATTGATTACGAATTTGTTTAATATGGAAACGGTTAATAATGAAGTACAACACATGCATTATCGCATTGTTGAGCATGGAAAAGTGTTGACATTAGAAGGCAACTACAGTGAAGCGTTAAGGCATTATCGCGAGGGAATTCGAAGATGTCAAAAGGAAGCAGGATCGGATTTTTTCTTTCAGCATTATAGTCAATGTGCAATGGAGGCACTCGAACTATCAGGAGCGCATGAAGAGGTAATTTCTTTTTGTGAAAAGACACGAGACTTCTTAGATGATAAAGCTGAAAAATCAGCTTATGTTGATCGCTATTATGCAAGCTTACTAGAACGAGAAGCAGTGCAATATATTTTTTTAGAAGATAAAGATGAAGCCATACCATTGTTGAAATCTGCCCACAAACTTGTGGGAATGCAAGTTCAACCGCTAACCGACCAATTGTTGAATTGGACACAACGGGGATATACAATTACATCTAAGCAGATTAAAGATGCTCAAAAGCAGCACAATTATTTTATTGTACTGCCAGAAAATGTGAATCCTTCAATCGCAATGCAAATGCCAGAAGATGTTGCGTTGTCAATTTAAGTAACCTAATAATAAATATACAATGAGTGAAATTGAAAAGTTCAAGCAGGGTGCTGATATCCTGCAACAAGTTGATGTCACAGACATCATCTCTTCCTTGGCCGTTGGCATTGCTACCGCCCAAGAACAACTAGACAACAATTCCATTAAACAGGCATTGGCATTGGCTGATCCAAATAATGGCATTGGTGGAAATCGCTTTTAAGTATGGGATTTGCGCCGGCATTTTACCATTTTCAATATGCGGATGTCAGTGCAGAAATTGCACTTAAAATGCGTTTGCAAACGGAGTTTGAATTGGATGCAAGCCTAACCTTTAATTATACACAACAGGTGGTTATAGTGCTGAAAAGCTGGATCTTTTACAAGAAGACCATAGCAGTACAACTAGAACAGAATATAAGAGTTCTCGCTCTTTTGTGACGCATTCGAATAACTACGAAGACTTAACCATTCAGTCTGAAAAGGTGAAAATGGACCAATCGAAAGGCTGCGTATCCAGAGTCGAAGACCTTTCTGATCAAATCAGAAGTATTGATAAGATTGATCGTGTGCAGATGAAAGTTCATAATGAAAAGTATTTGGCTGAAAATTTCAACTCAGATAAAACAAGTGTCATGGGCTATAATGCAGGTGGATATTTTGTGATTACTGTTCCTGAAAACAAAGCAGATGCAGAAGGTATATTAAAAGTGACTGATTATACATTAGGGGCTGGTGATTCTACTGATGTTGAATTTACTGGAGCTACAGGAGCCAGTAATCAGGAAATTTGAAATTGGAGCAAACGGACAGAAAGATTTTGGGGAAGTATTTGCAGCAAGTGAAACCGCAATGACTTCCGGAAGTCTTACAGGTTATAATGCTGCGGATCATCTTTTTTATGAATCAGATGGTACGACTGGAGCAGGAACGGGAAATTAATTGAAGTACATTTTTGCGCATGATAAATGGGATGTCAATCTTGCCCTAGATTCAAATTTATCTGATGGGAATATGTCAGTTGACAATACATTGGTGCTTCCAGTTTTAGAAAAATTGGCCATTGCATTAAAGAATGACCCAGATGCTAAAATCGAAATTATTGGTCATACTGATGGAAGTGGGAAAAAAGGTTATAATTCAAACTTATCCAAACAAAGAAGTCAATCTTTAAAAGATTGGTTTATTGCGCATGGTGTAGATGGTGGAAAAATTAAGTCTGATGGAACAGGTGAAGCAATTGCATTGACCGATCAAACTAAAAATTTGGAATTTAGAAAAGTGGAATTAAAATTTACTTCAAAAGCTGATTATTTCTTTTTTGAAGGCGGTCCATTTATCGCAGCAAATGCAAGTACAAGTGATTCCATTAACGAATTTATTTATACCAAAGATGGGGGCATTGCCACAAACTGGCCTTTAGGTGTATCATTTAAGGTTGGTGGTGTAAAGTATTTAGATGAGACAGCAGCCACATTCTCCAGTTTATCGGAGATTGCCAATAGTTCGCTTTTGCAAGATAAATTTAGTTCGCAGATAATTGGAAATTCTGTTTACTTACTACACAACAAATCCGAATTAAAGTATACAACTTATAGCAAAGAGTTAGAAAATCAAAGTTATGCAATAGGTTCGCGTGAGGAAGAAGATTTTAGTGATACCGAGAGTAAATATTTTGTGGATGAAACCATCAATACTAAAAAGCGGGTTAACAAAGATCAAGAATCACGTAAGAACCCTTCTACAATTGCAATAGGCGCATCAGTTGATTTGCGAGTAGCCCGTCAATTTGAAATGAGTGTTTCAGGAAATTCAAAAGTGTCAGCGAGGTTAGTTTCATTACCGGCACCACCTGAATTTTTAGATGAAATTAAAAACATATTATAATCAATAATTATGTCAGGAGGAGTCGCAACAACAGGATCACAAGTCGTTAATTCATTAGTGAATGCGCCACTACCACAGTTAATTGAAAAATTAGGGTTGTCGGTAGCGAAAGCACAGGCTGCATTGGATAAAAATTCAATTGAAATTGCAGGCGAAATGGCCACTACAAATGTTGATATAAATGGTACGGAGTATAACCTTATATCATTAGGTTTTAAACCTACTTTTTATGCCTTTACTGAAGCTACTGTAGAAGCAAAATTGGAGTTTGCTATGCGGCAGTCGCAAGAATTTGAAATAGGCGGAGAGATTAAAGCTTCTATTATGGAAGTGGTATCAGTAAGCGTGAATGCGTCTTATGCCAGAAAATTTGAAATGTCTGCTGAAGGTTCATCTTCAATTGCTGCTAGAATGATCTCGTTGCCTGCGCCAGAAAGACTAAATGAAATATTAACAGAAATATCAAAATCTTAAAACAATGGAAATAGATAAATCAAGAGAAATAGGTAAAGAATTACTAAATGTAGACATGGGAGATATGATCTGGAGTATGGCAAAGTCCATAGCAGATGCCCAAGTAAAATTAGATTCCAATTCAATTGAAGTGGCCGAAATGATGGGGGGATTAAAAACCATTTATGGCGAAAACGGGGAAGTTACTTTTGAAGACAGCCGGATCTTTTTTGGAAAAGAAAAGGTACTGCGATCGGATGCGATCCAAATACAAAATGACACCACAGATTCAGCGTTAAAACAGAATTAAGGAAGCAATTTTCAAATGATACAAGTACTTACAAGAAAGTAGCGGGTACAGATAATTATGAAGTTAAAACTGGCGTTACAGGCGATCCATTTATAACAATTCCAGCTCGAATGTCTATGTTAGAAATTGGATTTACGCCGACTTTTTATCAATTCGTAGATAACATTATTGAGGTGAGAATTGAAATTAGCATAACTGAATCGGAGTCCACATTAACAAAAACGAAAACAAATGGAAGAAGTGTAGATAGAAGCGCTTCTTTAAGTTGGGGGAATGGTAAAGTAAGTTATTCGCAAAATCGTTCGGTAACTGTAACCAATGTAAATGCAACACATGCCAGTAAATATAGCTATTCAGCAGAAGGGTCAAGTTTATTAAGAACAAAGCTGACGCCAATTCCCGCCTCCACCAGTTTTAGAGGCACGAATTCGAAAAATGATGGAAGCTGAATTTTCGGAATCAGAAAGTTAATAATACTTAAAACTTATTTTTAAACAAGTATGTTTTGGAGTTGGGAAGTATTTTCCTAACTCCTTTTAACCCAATAGAATTTTAAAATTATGAGTGTAGGTCAAGATTTATTAAATGCCCCCTTTGCAGAAATTGTAAAAAATTTAGGCGTAGGAATTGCAGAGGCTCAATTTGAGATGGATAAAAGTTTCCATGAATATAATGAAGCTAATGGCAGGGATGGATGAAGATGGGACATATAATGATAAACGATTGGTTGAACTGACCAATAATGGTAAAAAATATAGCCTTTTGGCACTTGGCTTGGTGCCAACATTTTATCAGTTTGTTGACACTATGATTGAGGTCAAGATTGACATCAGTATGAATAGTGAGAAAAAATCAGGTGGATTTTCAGCAGATGCCAAGGTCGGCTTTCTACAAGCTTCAATGGTTGGAGCAAGTTATTCTCAAAAGTATCAATACTCCGCCGAGGGAAGTTCAATGATGCGAACAAAATTAGTTACAATCCCAACACCTCCAATTATGGAAGAGATTTTAAGGTCGGAATTAGCATTGAATCCGCCTCCACCTCCTCCAGTAGTAGCTCAGTAGTAAATTATTATCCGGAAACACCACAGAAAACAGCTGATGAAAGCAAAGAGTTGGAAAAAGTTTGTCAAGCAGGATTTAAATCCAAAAAAATCAAATTTTTTGTTTGATGAAGATGAAAAGGATGATTTATTAGATGGAGGGGAAGAAGATCCTTTGCAACTTATACTTGAACAGAATGAGACGTTAAATGAACTCTTCAAGGAACGACAGCAGTTAGAACAAAAAATGTCGAATCTGACTGGGGTTAATGTTGGTGGGCAAGATGGTAGTCGGCCATTTCAGTATGCTGAAATTCCTTCCATAAATGAGAAAAAGGTAGCGGAGAAAAAACGAGAAGAAAGACGAAGACGAGAATTAAATCTTCTAAATAAGCGCAGAGAATTAAGTGGAACTACAATTGAACAACCATCTTTCAAGAGTAACTTATCAGCTCCAAGTACGAACCTTTCTCCTCTTGAAGCAAAAGAACCAGATACAACTCAGAAATTATTAAGTGACAAACCTTCAGGTTTAGAAAAACGAAAGAATAAAACGAAAGATTTTGGTAATAGAAAAAAAACAACCGAAGGCTTAAGTCCAAGCAAAAGTAAAAAAAGGAGTGAGCGATTTGGTTCTGGAAAAAAAGAAAAAAGACAATGAAGCTTTTTTTATTAAGACTGACTTAGAAAACCGAAAAATAAAACAAGATAAAAACCAAGAGAGCGGTAAGCGTAAGCCAAAAACAGCTAAGAAGGATTTCGACAAAATTAAATCAAATTTAAACCAGTTTAAAAAAAAAGGGAGATGACTTTGAGAAGCGTTTTGAAATAGGTAGAGAAAAGGGATTAGACGAGTTGTTGTTTAAAGATGAAAAGAAACGTAAAAAGGCAAAAAAAACTTTAAATGATTTAAAGAAGTTTGGGTCAGATTTGCAGAAATCTAAAAAACAGCTAGACAAATTTAACAGTATTGTCTCGGACGATCGTTTTAAAGATGTTTTTGATGATGATTTAAAGAATACACTTTCAACAGCTTCTAAGATTACGGACAAGGTTAATAAACCGTTCGAAGAAGTTAAAAATAATAAGGTTGTTGAGAAATTTACAGACGGTTGGAAGGCCGCTAAAAAAAAGCGCCTAGATGCCAGTAAAGTAAAAAGTAAATATCAAAAAGCTTCTGATAAACTATTGCGAGTAGATGTTGGGTCTTTTGGAGGTATGCAAATTAGAATGGACAAATTGAAAGAAATGTCCTTAATAGATAAAAAGAAAAAAGCCAAGGAAGAAAAAGAAAGGGAAGAAAAACGAGAAGCACGAAAAAAGGAGCGTGAAGAAAAACGAAAAGAAGAACGTGAAAAGGAAAAAAAAGCCGAAGACCGTCGTGAGCAAAAAAAGGGAAGAACGAAAGGAGAAAAGACGGAATCGTAAAAAAGAAAATGACTAAATTATGACTACAGGAAGTGAAATAGCAGGACTGGCATTACAAGATATTTTGGACGGTATTGCAGATGGTTTAAATGAAGCGCAACAAAGTTTAAGAAATATGGCCCCATATGATGAATTTGGTCGGCCAAATACCATTTACCAATTGCCTTACCTCGATTTTAATTTACAAGTGACTTCAGAGTTTGATTCGTTTATAAATCAGGATAATCAAGAGAAAAGAATCATGCGATTTGCACCTGCTAAAGAGAGTTTAGTAGCAACAAGTGCTAAAACAGAGGTGTTTAGTACTATTTCTGGACGCTTTGTTGCTACAACACCCAATGAGGGTTTACCACAAACTATATTGGAAGTTCAAACGGGAGAGCCTAGTAAGAGGTATTCAAAATACGAAGTAGAAGTAAAAGTGGTTGTTAGAAATGCTGCCCTTGAAAAATTAATGGGTTCAAAAGTTGAAATAAACTTTGATGAAGAATTAACGACTGCCCTCAATACAATTGACGCTTGGCCAGTAATTGGAGAAGGCGAATTGTTTTCTGATTCAGAAGGAAATGTGGAGACATTAATTAAAATTCCTGTTACTGATTTTGAAAAAGGAAGAATCTACGTATTCAATGTAAATGTTGGTAATATTCATAAAACAGTATCAATAAGTAAGTAATAAAACAATGGAAGCAAAAAAAATGCACATACTCATTAAAGCTAACCTGAAAAAGTATAACAGATAAGGCAGTTACAAAAAAAGGTTTAATGCTGCAGTATTTCGATTTAAGAAAGAACCAATGGGTAGCTTTAGTCAGTGATTTAATTGCGGATTCTGGAAGGTTAGACGTGATAATACGGATTGCGGATTTAGCAAAATTAAATCCTGTTGCTTATTCAATGATGGAAAAAGTAATGGGAGGGAACTCTGTTCCTACTATAAGATTGATAGATGGCGCTACAGCTAATCAAGAATGGACTGTGGTCTATTCACTTTACCCTATTACCTCTGTAGACATAAAAGGTGATTTAAATATTGATTTTGGTGACTTATGGATACTTGATAAAATATATATTAATAGACATATTAAGGGAGCGCATCCAAATGTTGAATTTACAATTGGAGCCTTTCCTAGACCAAATGGAAATCATGCATTTTTTAGAGCTTTACAATTTTCGCTATTAAACGCAGAACAATTATCAGATTACGTTGAAATTACGGCTAAAGGACAAAAAACTGAACAAACGAAAAAAATTGAAGAACTACAATCTCTTTTGGATGTAAAGCAAATTGAATTGGAATCGAAATTGAAAGAAATTGAAGAGTTGGAAGCTAAAATTAGTGATTCAAATATTGATGTTGACGCAAATGAGGCTGAAAATAGTGACAATTTTGAAAACAGTACTGAGCAAGCATCCACAACTAAAAAAGATGTGAAAGCAAGACCTGCAAGAGAAGTTTATACGACGATTGTAGATGAGGTCAAAAGCGCCTCAGATCGACTAGAGAATACACCATATACTTTATCAAATATATCGTTAAATCTGAAAACTCATGTAACTTCTGACGGAGATGGATTCAAGCTCCAATTGGTTGATGCTGCAACAGCTAAAGATGCCTTGGCGGGTACAATTAGTGATGTTAAGATTGATATTGATACAAAAAAGAATGTGACACAGCCTGTGAAAGTTCTGACAGCACCAAATATTATTGGTTTAACTGAAACTGCAGCACGGTCGAGACTTAAGGCATTCGGATTAAAAATGAAGGTAATCTATCAGTCTTCTAAAACAAATACCATTGGGCAAGCTTTTAAGCAATCTCCTGCTCCTGGAAACGACATTTCAAATGGAGATACTATCATTACAATTTTTGCAAAACATTCAGATAAATTTAATTAAACTAATATGGCAAACGACTCATCAAATTATATGAAAGATATTTTAGCTACCCCTCTAGGAGAACTTATTTCCTCTATTGGAAATGGTGTGGCTGAAGCACAAACCGCTCTTGACGAAGCTTCTTTATCTAAAACCCTTGAAATGTATGCTAGTGATGATGATAAATTACTGGAGCTAATGCGTCAAATTGGGTATCAACCTACGTTTTACGCTATTCCAGAAGCAGAAATAGAAGCTAATGTTTCTTTATCTATGGCAGTCAATAATTCCAGTTCCAATACTAAAGGGGTAGCAAATACAAGACCAGTTAATAGAACCCGAATCTATACTACTCCTACAAATGCTGCAAATTCTAATAAGTTTAATATTCAAGCAAATGCAAGTGCAAAACTTAAGTTTAAGATAGTGCCAGTGCCCCCTACAAATGCGGTGTCTGAAGTTAGGGTTGTACCTAATTTAGTAGGTAAAACCGAACCTGAAATTGAAAAAATACTTGGTGATTTTAACTTGAAGTATGAGATTGGTAAGGATAACAAGTCATTAAAAGCAACAAGTCAAATACCTATGGCTGGTGAAATAATAAGGAAAAGTGAAGTGATTACGGTTGATTTGTGAAAATAACAATATTCAAGTATTAGTTTGTTGTCAAAGAGGTGGGGTGCGTAAACTCAAATTAAAATTGAGTAATTCTTAAAACTTAAACCTCATCATAGTCGTCATATTTATCGTCTTTGCTTGACCCAGATGACCAGTCCCATAAATAGCCAATTACAATAGCAATTAATAGCATTGGTAATAAGAAACGCATGATTCTATAAAAGAACCATACTGACAATAGCGCCATAAATACAATTATTATTTTAAATCCTAAAGATGGCTTCATAACTTTCAGTTGGAACTCCTAAATTAGTTAAAATAGATAGGATGTCTCTTCAAAGCCGAAAATAAAATTTAATAAAATCAGCTATTTCTTTTTTCTACAAACTCTAATAGATAGCTCAAATTAATTTTTATATTTGGTTCTATAAAAGTAAATTATGACAGATACAAGCCCTGGGAAACGGTACAAAGAGAGCGGAAAATTGATATTTCTAATTATATTATTTACTTCGTAATTGGATTAGTAATTCAGGGCTTATTGGGTGTTGGCTATGGTTTTTTAAGTCATATTAATCCATTAATTTATTTAAACTTTTATTGCTAGGTGGAGTTATTCTACTAATTGGATTGGTGAATGGTTTTATTATTCCAGCTATGAAAGTCCGGAATTCATTTGCAAAATATGCTTATGTAATTATTGGAGGAATTTTCTTATTGTACAATGCATGGGCAGGAGTTATTGGGTTGAAATTTATAGCAGAAGTGTTTGGGAGGCATTTACTTTTCAGTTAGAAATGTCGGAAATCACAAACTTTGCATCACAGCAAAATATGAGTATTGGAAAGTTTGGAAGAGGAGGTTTTGAGCTAGGCGGAATTTTAGGTATTTGCTATTTAATAGAAATGCTGGTTTTGATTTTTGCTCCGGTCTATATTGCCTCCAGATCCCGAGAATACTATTGTGAAAAATGTCAGCAAAATTATTTCCCACGTTTGGTTTATTACACCAAATCAAAATTTGATAACTTCTTAAGACAAGATGAAGGTGATTTAATGGAATTAAAAGAAGAAGCCATAATGGGATCTGAAACCGTAAAAACTTTGCGATCAAATGTTAAGTTAGTGCAGCTTAGCTATAATGTATGTAAAGGTTGTTCAACAGCCATAGCGGATGCCGAGTTTGGCATCACAAAATTAGATGATAAGCAAGTAGCAGAGTACGGTAAAGAATCAACCGAGTTTGTAGGATTATATCTTAATTCTAAAACAACCGAATTTTTAGATTCTCAATTTGTAGATTAAATTGTGTTGAAAACTATTTAATATTTACAGTTTAATTAACCTCAAAATTATTCAAAACCAATATTTTTCTAGCATCTAGCATCTAGCATCTAGCATCTAGCATCTAGCATCTAGCATCTAGCATCTAGCATCTAGCATCTAGCATCTAGCATCTAGCATCTAGCATCTAGCATCTAGCATCTAGCATCTAGCATCTAGCATCTAGCATCTAGCATCTAGCATCTAGCATCTAGCATCTAGCATCTAGCATCTAGCATCTAGCATCTAGCATCTAGCATCTAGCATCTAGCATCCTAATTCCCAATAATCTTAAACTCTGTCCGTCTATTATCTTGTCTGCCTTGTTCTGTATTGTTAGATGCAACTGGATTTGTAGAACCATAACCTTTGGCATTTAGCCTGCTAACTGGAATACCATTGTCGGTTAAAAATTTAACAACTGCTTCAGCACGTGCTTGCGAAAGTTTGTTATTACCACTAACAGAGCCTGT